>JAOEHT020157670.1:0-11835 GCA_025448195.2 Parazoanthus atlanticus
ACTAAATTTCCTTTTTTCTGCACTAAATTTCCTCAAAACTGCACTGCTCTTAGCCAATCAGCATCGAGAAATTTTGTTCATGTATATTATTAAGTCTACACGTATAACCCATTGTAAAATCAAACCATAGTTAACAGAGCGAAATGGTTATGAAACTCGGCTAGTTTCTTTGTTATAGGTTTTTGTTCTCTGTCTCTTTGTTTGATGGCCTTGACGGTGCACAAAACACAAAAGGTATTGAAATGCATGTGAATGATTAACCAGTAAAAATATTTGGGCTCACACATTGAACAGAGCAATGTGCACTGTCACAGTTCATTCAGCCTAAGACAAAGCAGCTTTGTACACTCCGTTCGAAGTTTGTTGAGCTTCACAACCAGTTAGTTATACATGTATCAACTACGATCAAACTGATATATTATATCTCTTAGTTACCTTTTAGGCTAGTGGAATGAAAGTAATAGATTATTATCCACCAGCTACATGTACATCAGTTGAAATTCCCCACCTGAAAAGTTTCATTGTTTTAGGAAAATTATATTTATTTGTTTACTTTTAAAGTTAAGCGTTAAGCCTCAACTGCTTAAAAAACAAATTACAAGAATGTCTCCTAACATTATAAAGGATGATAGTAACAGAGTCGTTGTTTCTTGTCACCCAGGCCAATGAGGGCCTTAGAAAGTGCTCTGGGGTACTAAAATCTCCATGTCCGGCTTTGTTATACATTGGTTATTGAAAATAATGAATAATTAAAAAAAGCGATATCACTTCTTAAAAATCTCGTACGGTAACTCTAATACCTTTTAAATTCTGGTGGCTTTTCAAGGTTGTGCAAAAAAATTCAAATGCCCTGGACACACCTGCCCTACCTCCTCCCCCCACCCTACAGCTTAACACTGACACATGTAGGTGCATTATGATACTGTGCGACCTTCTTTCACTACACTGTCCATAGACAGGGACGATAAGCCACTGGTTTACTCTCCTAAAGTGCTATCCCAGGGGACTTAAAAGAACCCACACACTTCTCCAAGAGATCGAGCAGGGTAATCCTGGTGTTGTGGTGAGGGCCACATGGGAGAATACGTTCCATGGAATTATGTAAATGTGAACATTACCCTCAATAACTACATGTAAAGTGTCTTTTCTTTACTTTACATACTGTTTGTTATTCATATGTACAGATGCCAGAAGAAGAATCATTCTGTGTTTTTGTGAAGTTAATGCAAGAGGAATACAGAATGAGGGAGATCTTCAAGCCAACAATGGCTGAACTAGGACTTTGTATTTTCCAGTTGGAGAGCTTACTACAGGTACCTGTCCTGTGTGTACTGTGCAATTACATAGAATTACTTTCAATTGGTTCCCTAACTAGAACATGTACAAGTTATTTTGTAATAAATACACTGAGAGTTGCAAAATGATATTGATATCATAAATTACCACTGTCATTTTTTTTGGTGTATTCCAGTTTTAGTCTATCTCCAGTTTTGAACCCTGACTTCAGATACATAATATTGTTAAACAGTAAAACTGAAAGAATGAAGAGCAAAAAGTGTAAGCAAGTAAAAAATGAATTTCCAAATGGTTACAGATAAATGCTGGCCATCTGGCATGCAAGCAGCTTCGGAATAGCTAATTACTTTTTATAAGTTAACAACAATAAAGTTTCAGTAAAGAATTGTTCATCGTATCACAACATGTCTGCAATCTCCGCCATCTTTGATTTTTCAAAGAATAATTTTTTTAACAAAATTCCTTCAGAGGCTCAAGTAGGAGAATATTCAATAATAAAATAGATAAGAAGAAAGTAAAACAAATTTTGTAGAAGAAATCCCGCCCGTTTTTTCAGTCAAACCTTTAAACTTGCATATCCAATTTTGCATAATTCATAACTGATCGATGACACCATCTGGGACAGTTAATGTCAAAAGATGTGTTCATAAAATTTTGGACTACAGGTACTGCAAGTTTCACTTTAATGGCTTCAAAGCTTCAAGGTTTAGGTCAGAAAAACCTTTTTTTTTGGGGAGGGGGGGTCAATTTGACTACCCCCCCGTTTGTTGGCCGTTTAAGGAAGAACAGGATTGGTGAAACTCCTTGAAAACTTCTTGAATTTAATTTCTGTTTCCAAGGACGCGTGAGGAAGCTCTTGAAACTCGGGATTTTTTGCCAAAACTCCTTGAAAGTGCCTCAAAATTTGCTCTTAGGAAAAATTCTGTCATCTTAAATATTGCACACTAATCAACGAGAGTTGTTAATAGATGTATGCACCAGCTGATAAATGTATAGTTTATTTGTCTGTATTTGTCGTTAAGGGGAAGGGAGGAGATTGGAAGTAGCTGCATAGGTATTTAGTTGTTTTGAACCAAAGAAATCTTGCTATTAAAGCATTCCTTGAATACTCCTGGAATTTCACATTCAGAGATCAGCTCTAATCGTGTGTTAATCCGAGCGTCAAGCTGTTCCAAAGACTACAGTCACGTAAATATAATATAATTGCACTTTGTTCTGAAAAAGCTTCCAAATTCGTTTTTCAATTCTGGTTCCTCAATGTGATATATTTTCTCACATCTTTGTAGGAGCAGCTTCCTGAACTGCATGCTCATTTTCAAGCACAAGTAAGTTCATGTATACTCTAAACCAGCATACGTCTGACTGTGTGTGTGTCCAATAGTTTCCTTCATTACATGTGTTGAAGTATAATTTGTCTACCAGTGTTCCTTTGCAATTGCCTGCAGGCCAACTGATTAGCTGTCTTCATGTATCAGATGTATTTGCGCCATCCGTCTGTCTCATTATATTCGGATTTTCATCTTGAACCTTAATACCTGTTTACCAGTCTGCTAGTTGATCATTTAGTTATGCCAGTCAGATAATCAACCAAGTAATCACAGTCAGTAAATCAACCAATCAGTCAGTCATTGCAATAATATTGTCTTTTCTTTGTTAGATTGTTTGAAACGTTTATAACAACCTGTTTACTTCATTGTGGTTTCTCTGTTTCTTTATTGCATTTAATTGAGTTCAGTCTCTCATCCTCAGGGGTTCCACACTGCTATGTATGCTTCGTCATGGTTCCTTACCTTATTTGCAGCAGTGTTCCCACTGAATGCCTCTTTCAGGGTGATGGACATATTTATTTCAGAGGTAATTATTTTAAGGCTGTTTTATATGAATTAAGTCGCCTGTAATTACCAATTTCCTAAACTAGAGAATTGTACTGGGTATATCAATATATGAACATAATAAATCTTATCATGAACATCATCTTATCATAATAATATTAATAATAATAATAATAATAATAATGATAATAATAATAATAATAATGATAATAATGGTAATAATAATAATAATAATAATAATTAATCCGTTTTAGGAGAGCTATATAGAGTCTCAGTGCTCTTACAAAGTTGAAAAGACTAAAAAAAAATTACAAAACTTACAGTGGAATGTGATATTAGAAAATTCTACAAATTCTATCCGTATATACATAATATTTATAACTTGGAGAAACCGTGTGGAACTTAGACGTTCGTGTGAACGAACGCAAAGACACAAGTAAGCAGTCTGAACTGGCCAAGCACCTCAGGAAAACCCAAACATAATCATCATCATCATTCACTAACACCAACACTGTCATTGTTAAAATCACTACTGGTCACCATCAGCAGCAGCATGAGCGTCGCCACCATCATCACTGTTACAATAACCCTCATCAACAACATCGTCAATATTATCAGTACCATCATCACAAGATTTTGCCATCACTACTGTCATCATCTCTACAACCACAACCATTATTGCCACTTTGTTCTACATGATATACTCCTTACCATCATCATCATCATCATCATCATCATCATCTTCATGACTGGTCACCATAATCTTCATCATCGTTACCATCAGTACAACCATATTATTATCATCAACATAATCAACATAATCAACGTTGTTGCCTTCCTCAGCACATCATCATTTCCGTAACTGCCCTGTTACAAATGCGAACATCAGTTTATCATTTCAACTTTATAATTAACATGGCCATCTCCTTCATTGTCATAATAACGTATGGTGCTGTAACAGCTGTTGTCAGTATTTTATCCTTTTTATTGCTATTAGATTACTAAGTACTGATCTCTTACAAATGAACATTGTCAATTCGGAGTTTTTTTTGTCAAAATTGACAAAAAAATAAATTTTAATATGTGCAGAGTTTGTACGCAACCCGGAAATCCTAGAATGTCCAGGAATTGTTTTTTCCAGGCTTGGAATGTGTTTGAATTTAGCCATGTTGTGAAATTGTCCCGAGATGTCCTGAAAATCGAACTGATGCTGACGATTTCGAGTCTTGTTGTGCCTGAAATTGTCTTCACTTCATAATCGATCGAACAGTACATCTGCCAATGGCTTAATAATGACCTGGAGTTTCAGTGTAATGAGGCCTGGAACGTCGTGCAATTTATCTGTTCTTGGGTGTATGAGCCCTTTTGTAGTGAGCTGACGTGATAAATAACGTCAGTATCCCAAGAAAGGTCCTGAGAAACTTAGTTTTAATCCGATTTACATTGAAGAAGCTGCGCAAGAGTTAGAAGTCCGTGTGAATGAACACAAAGACACAAGCAAGTAGTTTGAACCGGCCAAACACCTCAAGGAAAACTCCAACCTTTTTTTCTCATGGGATGTCTGGCTGCTTCGAACTTTTGGCTATTGGACTATTGAAGCTTCCCACATGTGTAGAAGCACAAAAACCAGACGTTTTCCCTCATACTGTTCCCTCGGAGAATTGGAGTTACGTAATTATACAACACTGTATACATACACGCGCACAGTTCAACGCAATTTTAACATTGAAGGTGATTTAATGATCGAAAACTTTTGGTTTATTTAAAAAAAACAAAATATTACTTTACCATAATTTAAATACAAGTTTACTTTATGTTGTTTGTCTGTTCTTTTTCAGGGAAGGGAGGGTTTACTGAGGATAATCATAGCACTGCTGACCATGGGCAAGGAGGATATTCTCCAGTTAGACATGGAAGGACTATTAAAGGTAAAAAATACTGAACTATGCTAAATATTGTAAAAAAAAACTGACATGACTGTAGCCGATGGACAGAAACATCTTTGAACAGTTTGGTTATTGTTCTGGTGTGTGAAATCATCAATGCACTGTGTTGTAACTATTGTCTTTGAGATTTTAACCGTTGTTGTATAAATGCACACGCGTACGTCTTTTGTTGCCCAAGGGGTCAATATTTAGTTTTGGATGGACATCCAGGGCCTGCCATAGCCAGACTGCAGTATAACTGAAGGAACCCATATTGATCGTTCACTAACGCACCTGCAGAGAATGAAGAAAAAGAGTGAAATTGGCAGTACAAGATTCCATTAGCCAGTTTTGTGGGGAACAAAGAGAGAATAGGAAATATGATGTGCAATAAAAAGTAACAGATAAGTTACAAACATGGAAAGGAAATAGATTGGAAAAAAAGAAGTAAAATTTTAACTGCCTTAGCATTTGATAGAGTTACAAAATTAATGTAAGTTGTTCATTGATTCTTGTAGTTGGTAATGTTGCCATTGGAACTGGGACCAATCAACCATTTTGTGCGTCAGGAGTTGATAAAAAGTTCTGAGAACTTTAGCTACGTATGCAGCCAACTTAGGTAGCAATTGGTTTTGCTCTGTGTTCTCATTGTCACTGTTTTCTCCGTAGTATTTTCAGAAAGATATGCCAGATCGCCATGAGAAAGACATGGACTCACTGATACAGGTGGCAGCTACAGTAAAGATTAGTTCTAAAAAATTAAAGAAGTGAGTGCCTTTGTACCCTTTGTATCTAAAGTACTATTGCGATATTTCCTCTTTCTAACCCCCAGTGGGGCTTATTTGTCCCTTGTCTCTGGGACTGAATGCTTATTAGAAGGGGGGACTTGATAAAAGCTGGGAGCTTTTTGGTTAATCATTTCGCACTCTTGGGAGTAAATCGGTTATCCAAATTTTATCATTTTCAATATTGTAATCCGTATAGCTTCTCATATAATATATTGAGATGTTGGGTCTCTCAATTCCAGTAAGTCCCCAATCTTAGCTGTCTGAATTGTAAATAAGCCTCCAACTTTTATTAATAAGCCCCCTCCACAAAATAAGACTCTCTCTAAATAAAATAAACGTCAGGATAATGATGATTAAGGTAAAACTAGTTGTCTCCATATGTTGCCTATTAGTGGGTTGGGAAAATTTTGCAGTTCATCTGGGTGCGTTTGGAGTGAATGATCAATTTTCATATTCTTGAGACCAATCAACTTATCTATATTAATATTGTACAAAGGAGAAGGTATATGTTGATATACATGATGGGAGTGAAAGGGTAATACCACCCCACGTTCTTAATTTCCAGATTAGAGAAAGAATATACCAAAGTAAAACACAAAGAAGCAGAAGATAACCAGGAAATTCGCCGACAGAAAACAGAAAATAGACTTCTAATGCAGAGGGTAGAACATTTAGAAAAGGTACTGTGACCTAGGTCAGTGTGTCAGTTTCTTATGATTTGGACGTGTTTTGTTGCCTTGCTACTCAACTTAACTTGTTATTGCTTTAATTCACGTTTTGTACAGGAAAGTGCTGGATTGGCTGACAGGTTAATACAGGTGAGCTAACCCAACTGTGGTCAACAGGTTAATATGTTTCCATCCACCTATTCCACAGTAGTTAGTCACGACGAGATTGTTGGCACTTAAAATGTTCTTTAAATGGAAGCTCAGAATATTCCTTTTTGCAAGCACTGTTAAGTGCATCTATATATTTCTCCGGATACTGTCTGATAAAGCAACTTGATTTTATGGCAAAGATACTTCGCGCGTTCTGATTGCTTCTTGAGCGGTCTGGATCATTGTTAATGACCTGTGTGAGCGCATAACCGGTTGTGCTAAGTAAAGAATTTCCACCTGCACGGTGTTATTGTCATTTTTAGAAAAAAAATGCCATATAATAAAATACTAATTAACCTCGAACGTTCGGTCTTCACGGGAAATATCAAACTGAGGCCTTGACGCATTGACCTCGCTATCGCTCGATATATACAGACCTCACTCTCGGTTAATAAGTAGTTAGTTTCACACTGAAGTACTGGAACTTCACATTTCTTTCTGTCAGTAACAAAGCTTTTGTGTTGGCAACTCTCTTGGACCAAGTCCCTGATTTATCCCCTTTTTCTAGAACAAATAACTGCTACATTCTCTAGCTCCCACCTCCCCAATGGAGCCCCAATGCGAAATTTCTCTTACATGTATTCATATTCCCAAGCTTTTTTCCCTCCTTTGGGGACAATAAACTGTTATTCGCAACGCCAGAAATGAAATTAGGACTAGAGCTGTCTTCCTAAACTGTTCCAAAAAGCAATGTTCGAAATACTAATCTTAAATGAACGAACAACACACAGTCATTTGCGGATAGAAGTTGTGATGCGATTCGGATAATACATTTTCCTAACTGCATTGTTTCTTAGACGAGACGAAGTATAACTTGTACTTTGCAAGAACAATAGTGTTGTAAGTCTCTTAATGATAGATTATGTAAATTTGAATTGTACAGAAGACAACAAATGTCTTCTCAAGAATAAACACTAAAGCAGCAACTGATTATCAGTACTTAGGATTCCTAAAATGTGTGCAATTCAATAATTGATTTTCAGCTCCATTAAATCCCAGACCAATCAGTGCGGAACATTTTAGGCGGAGCTACCCACTAAGTGAGCATAGTTACTGAATAACAACTAAAATGAAGCTGTAACAATTAAGTACCCGTTAGAGCGAGTGGTACTTTTCATCTAAGGCCACTTAACTTTTAAAATCTACTCCTTCCTGGATCAATTACCACCGTTTCCATTGCTAAGAAACCTTTGAAATTTGTTGTCTACAGTTTGTTATTTTCTGTCATTCAAACACACTGTTCAGATTAACTGACTGTGTTCTGAAGGCAAAGGTAGTTAATCCTAATTTACAACTTTGCTGATGTGCGCCTTTTGTGGTTGGCACAGCACTGCTAAAAAGTATGGCTCTCTCTAAAATAAATTGTGATTGACGACAGGCCAAACGAACTTAAAAAGCAACGACAATATCTTCAGAATCGTGTGGCACTGAAAACAGTGGTAAGTGCTACAATCCTTTCCTTCCCGGTGCAGTTGAGAGTTGTAATCCAGTCCGATCCTGCTCTGCGAGCAGAGATCTCTCATATGATCTCTGCTCGCAGGGTACTCCGATCCTTATCAAGTCCACCTAATATTTGAATCATCCACTTCCTCCATGTCAGCCACACTGGCTACCAGCGACGGAAGTGATGCGAGAACCGTACCAACAAAATCTTTATTGTAGCTTTTATGATTGTGGTGAAGTTCAAGACTTATATTGACATGTTGACGACGGTGAGAAATCGGCGGGTCTCTCTTATTGCAAAAACACAAAGTATCCACAACGTTATGTTCTTTCAAAATACCGAAATAACGGGTCCAAAAGATAATTTAAATGCAAGTTAGAAGCAGACTGTTGAAGATTTATTCAAGGTTTTGAACTTGCCGTCTACATTTGAAATATACAACGAATTTCTCCTGAATATGGTTCTCACGTCACTTCCGTTGACTGTAACTTTTACATTCCGCTTCATCCAATTCAATTAATTATTGAGATCCACTTCATTCCACTTCATCCATAGCTGCTCACTTGTAATAATCACTTCACCCAAGACCAGTTAACTGAAAGTATCCACTTCCTCCAAGCCCAATTAATCGTTGAGATCCACTTCATCCATAGCCAGCCAGCTAGATGTTCTAATTCTTCCCTCCCAGGGTCAGGTAACTCTTGCTGAACAACAAGAAGAAATGTTTGTGCTTAAGCGTGATCTCGTGGTATCAAGGCGACACGACGCTGATACTTCCTCAGCATTAGCAGAGGCCAACAGAAGAATAGAAGAACTTACCATGTTTAAAGTGAGCACATTATTTGAGATGTGTTACAAGTATAACTTTCATGTCGTTCGTTGTAAACTTTCAAGTTATTTCTATTATATTTGTAAAGAAAACACCACAGTTCGAAGAAGAATTAATGAAAAATAACACGAACTCGTATTTGATGAAAGTGGAATAACAGTGGTATTTTTCATTAGTTATTTGAGAACTTAAGTGGTGTTACCTGTTAGTACCATAGCTACAAAAAGTACCACCTTTTCTAAAATTCCCCATCATTTCCGAAACTTTTCCGAAGACTTTAAAAAAAAATTTCCAAATCTTTCCGAACATTTTTGAACACCTTCCATCTGGCCAAAGACGGCCCAGTGCTTCTTAGTTAGGAGAACCCTGGAAAGTGTTCGACTGTTGTGTTCAGTGGAGTTTTGATACCCGTGAATTTTAATTGTGCAGGAAGTACTCAAGAAATGTTGAGAATTGCACAAAAACTATTGTTTTGGAAGGATTTGGATGCTAACTGCAACAGTTCATATTCTAATTTGCCCCTAGTTCCACAGAAAGTAACAGCAAATGACTAAAATATTATAACGATTATTGCTAAAAGTTAAAACTACCTTTTAGAGTGTATTTTGAAACGCCCCTAAAAGGCAGACAACGATTTCTTCCCAAATTGCGAACCTAACTGGTTCTTTGGGTTCGAGAATATGAGAGAATCGTATTTAAACTTTAGAATGAGAATTTAGTTTTACAATCTTCATTGCTATTTTAAGAACTATCAGTTAATGTTAATTCCTACTTTTCCTTTAATTCCAAATGTAATATATTGAGGTGTAATTGAACGTAGTGTTACGAGAAATATTCGTTTTGTTTTAACCCCTTCTTTCCTTTAGAGTCACATCGTGAGTGAACTAGCGGCAAGAAAGGACAACACGGCGCCGTCTGAGAGTGACCTACAAAAGATTGCACTCGAGGCAGAAATTGAACAATATAAAACGAAGGAATCCCGGTTAGAACAACAAGTCGACAAATTATCAAAACGTGTTCAAGAACTGGAAAGCGAGGTATACAAAATATCTGTATATTTTGGTGATTCAGAGGTACATATTCACTGCCCGAGAAGATGCTGCAGTCATTTAGTTCAACTTTGAATTGTTTTATTTTTCCCTTTGCCTAAGGCAACTTTTAAGAAACGCCCACCGTGGTTGCGGTTGGTTTAGTTGGTAAGTTATCACCAACCCGAGCTCTCAAGTTAAATCCCTGCGCTTGCCCAAATTTAGAATCTTTGTCCACACCGTCCATAGGCAAGCTGTTGGTCTAGTCTCCTTAAATACAATCCAAGGTGTTTAAGAATACTGGGAACACTTCTAAAAAGATATGGTGGTGATATGGTATGAGCTGCGACTGCTGGTGGGACCTTTACTGAGATGCTTTCAGACTGTATTTACACGTCAGTTGTCATTGGGTGGTTATTATTTTCTTTGCCCGTCTCATTTAGTGTTTGGTTAATTCAACAACTATGCTCAGACATTGTGCAATTGTTTGGATGGCTGCTACTAAATTGTTCTGCAGTAGGTCATACATTTAATGGAGCTAAAACCAATTTTTAGGATAGCTGGTCAGTGATCAGTGTGGAACTGGTTCTCACTTGTGAGATAAGCGAAATTTAAATAACAAAGGAAAAGATAAAGGAACACTGGTGTGAGTTTGTAATAATAGTAATATTATTATTATTATTATTATTATTAATAACAATAATATAGCTTTAATAAAACGTTCTCGCATCCAAAATAATGATTAAAAATACAAAACTTTACAATAATACCATGCTACCGGGGGACTGGGCTGTGCCAATAATACCATTGTAAACACCTAATTCAAGAAAGGTTGCTTTGTGAAAACATAAAACATACAACTGAGTATATTTTTGTTAGTATTCTTTTGTGACTGATGAGCTTATGCACGTAAACTTGTATACTCGCATCAATTCAACATTTGCAAGTGTTCATGTATAGTAGTAGTAGCAGCAGCAGTAGTAGTAGCGGTAGCGGTAGCAGTAGCGGTAACAGTAGCGGTAGCGGAGAACGGTCAATATGAGTCTGGAGTTGTGAGAATCTACAAATTCTTCGAAGGCTTGGGAATTTGAACAATTAAGAACGTCAAGCTCACTGCATGCAGATATTGTAAATATTGACCGTTCCCGGTTCCCCGGTCCCTGTTCCCGATTATAGTAGTATAACTTTATTTATACAGGGTGGCCCCTTCAGCTCTGGGCTGATATCCAAGGGGGCCCTGTAATACAATAACAATTCACAAAATTGAAATATTAAAATTAGATGCAATAAAAGTACTGCGTACTAATGAGAAGATACCGGGTATTCCTCTCGGTCGTATGTTTTATGTCTGATGTTTTAACAAAGCAGCCTTTCTTGAATTAGGTGTAAATGTGAAATAATAGTACTGGTTATCGTATCGTTATGGTTGTTGCTATATTTCATGTCATATTTTATGTTGCTTTGCAGCTTTATTTGTTGCGAGAAGAGGTAACTCCCAGATATCCTCAAGTGATTTTCACGGGCTCACAGAATGGTGACGAGGACAGCAAAAAAAGTATTGAAAACGAGGAAAAGAAGGTGACAGCCATTTGAATTTGATTTTCAGTTACAAATGTATCAGGGACTCCACGTTGTGTCATCATGATTTTGTTGATTCAGGTGAAGGAAAGATACCACCAGAACAATCCTGAGGAGACGGTTCCTTGAACAAGAGGATCAGTTAATACAAGTTTGTTAGCACGTTGTGTCATCATGATTTTGTTGATTCAGGTGAAGGAAAGATACCACCAGAACAATCCTGAGGAGACGGTTCCT
>JAOEHT020157735.1:0-11835 GCA_025448195.2 Parazoanthus atlanticus
CAGTTGTTTATTAAAGAGAACAGTTGCTCAGGAAGTGTGATTGCGATGTGTTTGTCCTGACGACCCTTAAGTCATGACATTTGACCCTGCCCTGTTAATACGGCCACCCAGTTAATACGGCCAAATTTTTTTGGCCCGTTGGTGACCGTATTAACTGGGTTCCACTGTATGTTGATTCCATTCATATATCACCAAATAACACTTACTTTTTTCTTAGTTTCGTATTTATTTACAATATTAAATTTACTCTTTTTATCAAGTGTTTACACTGTGTGGCAGGTTCTCTTGGTATATAGAACTTTATTTCCGAGTCATGAGGATGCATCAGGCAGAATTTTGATGCATAAAGAAAAACAATGAAAATGAAAAAAAATCCCTCAACGAATTTCTGACAGTGGTTGATGGGAACCATTTCAACCACTTTCAGAAAATCGGTGAAGGTTTTTTTCATTTTTTACTATTTTTCTTTATTAGCCGTATTCATATTACAAGACAAGAAACACGTTCAATACGGAAATGCGTCTGACAGAGACCCGTTTGATATAAATTTACGGACGGGAAATCCGTTCAGTTTTTATAAATGAGATAGAGTTTAAGGAGGAAGACTGGTACGACGAGTACTACGAATTCTAGTTCCAGTCCTTTTCCTTGTTTGTACGCTGAAATACGTCCCAAGTTACTCGTCCAAATGTGAATTGAAGACGGATTTCTCGTCCAGCTTTTTCTTCTGAATCGACGGGAAAATCGTCTTTTGGTGGATTCATATTTGACGAGTTTCTCGTCCGAGACGCGTTTCCCATCTCTAATATGAATTCGGCCATTTATCAAAATTTAAAAATCACTATGAACTTTAATTGGCTTAATTTGGACGCAAGTCGATGCAAGTTTTTCTCCTTTTCTTTGACTTGCGAACGGGCTAGCGAGTCCACATTTCACAAGTCCTAGCAAGTTTGGGATGCGAGTTTGAATCCGAAAACCAAGTGTTTGCCTGTAAGCAATCTTCTTGTCTCTTGCAATCAAGGTCAGCTTCAAATCTTGTAGACAGCTATTTTCGAGAAAAGCGTCAACATCGCGAAATAGTAAACGCCACACGCAAAAGGAACTGTGGGTTATAGAAATCTTTTTAAAAAAATCTCAAGAAAATTCTCAGAAATATTTTCATGGAAAGGTTTCTACTTGGGTCAAAAACGGCTGGCTGTTTGTTCACAACATCCAAAGTTTAAGATCTCCAATGGAACAGCTCTTATTTATTCGATCTTATTAGAACACCCAGTTCCTTTTAGGTCGTGAGGTTCGCTCATGGCTCAAAGTTAGCGACCATTTGGTCGCATAGACTCTACAGTGAACAGAAGCGACGCGAGATTCGGAATCAGAAGAACGTTGTTAAAGTTTTCAAAACTTTGGCGAAGTTTTAGACAAAACTTCAAGACCAGTTTGAGTATTTTGAAGACGGCGGTAAGTCCTCTCACTAAGACATCAACTATTCATTCCGAACGCTCAGATTAAAATCCATGAAAAACAACGTAGTTGTAACACAATGTTCTTTCCAAATATCGAATTAACGGGTCAATAAATAGTTATGTGCAAGTAGAGCTTTTTCATTTTATCCACCGAGAGGTAGTACTTAGCAGACGGTTGCAGTATTAATTCAAGTTTTTGAACTTGCCGTCTGCAATTATAAAATCTACAACGAATCCTTCTGATTACGGTTCTTGCGTCACTTCCATTGACTGTCAGACACACAATTACAAGTGCGCCTAGATTCAACTTGGGACGAAGTACTCTCAACTTCGCCAATATATGTTCCCAACAAAACGACTCGAGACAACCGAAAAACTGCCCCGTGAAAGAGTAAACACGATCAACGTGTTCGTATTCTGTCAAATATTGCTCACAATCGGTCAAACGACCTTTGAAAGCTCTTTTAGCAACTATAGCAGTGCGACTAAAATTAAGGTGGTGCGCTAAAAAATGAAAAGTACACCTGGAAAAGAACTGAATGCTTGGTCATGTCACCATTCTTGATTTGTATGTGACGTCATAGCCGCCATGTTGGCGTACAATATCAATAGAGTTGTAATTACTTTCTCTGTTGTATGTACACCAAACATGACGGCCACGCCCTTTGTCATTTGAATATCTGGGATTCAGTGAAAAGCAATAATTGCTCAATGCCAACCACAATGGAAAGCGGTGTCTATCTCTGTTATGAAGGCCACTTTCCCCATGTGTTTCTCGTAGTTATGCTATCTTCCAATCTCGTTTGTTATGCACTGTATTTTTACTATTTCAGTGGGTTGTATAGCAGCTCTATTGTCTCTTATTGTTTTGAGTGACAAAGCAGATCCTTTTTTCTCAGCATGATTAGGTCTCTCGTTTGGTTACCCAAGCAGCGAGAAGCTATTGCGGGTCGCTACACGTCCCATCTCATCACACCCACGTCTCACCAGTATTTCGGAAAATCATCATGTCGGAGAAAAGAAGACATTCTTACGCGTGGAACCACTATCACCAGTTCAAGGCCACCTCACATTCTCCAGAACAACATTGTGCTCAATTAGGTCGCAGATGCGAACATCCTCACGATACACTTTTGGGACACCGTCACGTATCGTCTGTACACGGGTACTAGTCTCTCGCTGTTATTCCTGGGAACAAAATAGAAAAATAGAAAGAGAATAAAAATAGGAATAAAAAAATAAAAATAGAAAATCAATACCAAAAGATCTTGACCGTGAGTGTGCAACCTAGGGTTATTTATATTGTATTTTTGTCCAATAGCATCACTCGTTCTCAGAGTAGGTGACTAAAAAACCGCAAAAAAGAATTGTCTCGTTTAACAGGGCAATGAAAAGGCACGAAAGCATAGTCCGGTAACTAAGTTAGATTGTCAGTTGGTTAAACTCACTCAATTGTCAAAATGCTTTCATGGCAACCGGTTTCTATGTAATAGGTCAAAATAATTTTGCCGGGATTTTTCTGGTGAATTTAATTTTCTGAAATCTTGTTGCTGTCAAATTGCAAAATGTATTGATTCAATTTCCTTCCAACAGTTCTCCATTAGTTGTGAGTCAATTAAGACCTTTTCTGACGTCATTCGTCGAAAATATATGGTGGCTGCCAAGAAATCCAAGATGGCGGTTTTCTGACGTTATGAGTTGTAGAGACTTAGTTAATTAGCAGTTTCGGTGTGGATAGCGCTAACACCATTGGATTTATAGGCCACGGTTAATTTCAGACCAATACCCCCAAGTCCTAGAAACCAGTCTGAATAGGGTTAATAGTCCAATATACTATAATTATGTGGCGCACCTGTGAACTGCTTGAAGCTTGCCACAAGTTTCATCCAGAGCAGCAAAGAACGCCTCAAGCTCTCTCGAGTTCCACTCGAGCTGTTTACAGGGTTCGATAAACTGGTGCAAGAGAAGGAAAAGGGGTAAGCAAAGAACAAAGTTATCGGATTTCTTTAGGTTTCCAGCAAAAGAAATACAAACTCTATAAGAAAAAGCTCCTATCTTTGCTACAAGGCATTTCGACACCTATTTATTTATGTAAACTTTTACGAACAAATGAAAACACAAATGTACCTTTTCAACCAAATCACTGAAAATGTCCTTCACTTCTCTGCTATGAATGAGTCCTGATCCAATATTAAGTAACGCACGACACAGACTCTGCAAAAACAAAGGGGGTTATATGTCTTGTTGACAAGCACATCAAAAATATGCCTTGATTGCATGCACGAGATAAACAGCCGTTGACTTTTAAGGACTTTTCAAATACAAATTAACGTTTCATGGACTCAAAAAAAGTTGCAAAATGAAATTCATGACACTCCCCAAATTGAGAGCTCTATTTAGGACCAAATATATCACAAAATCACAAAAAGGAATGTTCTTAGCCTCAGCCTACAAAATCCTTCTCAGAAATTCAAGATATTTCAGCATAATTCAAGGACATTTTCCTAAAATGTATTCAAGGACCTTTTCAGAAGACCTTATACACGTTCGCAAGTCCTGTGCGAGCCCTGGGTAACCTCTTTGCAGAAGAGGATGGAAGTTCATTTGTTACTCAGAGATGGTTTCAATTTCGGCCAAGGTTAACGTTACGGAACAATTTGGGTTACATTGATAACATCAACATTAAGATTACTAAGATCTGAAAGACACGAAAAATTTTCTATCAAAAATGTCAAACTGTTGTCGGGATACATGTATTGCGAACGAAAGTTTTCACCAGAAGTAACTGCACACTCGTCTTCTGTTTCTTCAAATTCGATCTTCTCTGAAAAAACTTCAAGCACAAATCGAAGCAGTACATGACATTCCAACTAGAGCAAGTTGTGCTGAGATTACACATTTTAATTACAAATGCCGTATATTGCGGTGCTGTGCATACCTCCTACATGAAGAGTTGACTCAAACTGTGTATTGGCCCTGGATAGATAAAACTCTCCGGAAAACTGACAATACTGTTTTGGTATTTGTTATTTGTGTTAAAACACTGGGCTTTGATAATAAAATATCAAACGCAAAGTTAAGTTAACATTACAATGTATTTGCACAGTATTCTTTCAACAAATATACTTCTTAGAGACTCAAGGATGTTTCAACAAAAAAGATCTTTTAAGGAAAAAAAAACTTTTTAAGTTTTAAAAATATATATTTTGAAATGCAAGGACTAAATATACATGATCCTGAGCTGCAGATATTGTAGCACATTGTTTCAATCACACATTAACTGTAATATGGTAAATAGAACTTAAACTGAGACAAAATAAATCTTTACTCACTTTAAAGTTTCCCTCAACAGATGCAGCAAATTGTTTTGACACATTTTTCCGCAAATGTAGACAGACTAAACTGCAAAATAACTCAAAATGTTATGAGGTAGCTTAGTTTGATCAAGAATGTCTAGAGGTGTAAAGAGGTCATTAAACATGTTCAGGGGTGTCTAGTCCACTCCAGTGGTGTCAAGATGGTGTATCTAGATGTATAGATGTATAGGTGTCTAGAAGTTGGGGATTGGCAGGCATAAAATGTAGCTTTCAGGGTGGGAAAAACATACTGAGAAAACGTATGATGTCCAGAGGTGTCTAGAGATTTCTGGACACCTATTAACACCTCTGGACATGTCTAGACACCTGGACACCTCTAGAACCTTCCAGTGTCCAGGGGTATCTAGATGTGTCCAGAGGTGCCCAGAGGTGTTTAAAGTGTCAACACGTGTCCAGAGGTGTCTAGAAGTGTCTAAACACCACTGGACATGCCCAAAAACCTCCAGACACAAGAAGTGTCTCTAGAAACATACATGTACATGTATCCAGAGGCATCTCTGTCCTTGTCTAAACACCTCTGGACACCTCTGAACATCTCTAGACACCTCTGTCCTTGTCTAAACACATCTGGACATCTCTAGACACCTCTGGCCTTGTCTAAACACCTCTGGACACCTCTGAACATCTCTAGATACCTCTGGCCTTGTCTAAACACCTTTGGACACCTCTGAACATCTCTAGATACCTCTGGCCTTGTCTAAACACCTCTGGACACCTCTGAACATCTCTACACACCTCTGGCCTTGTCTAAACACCTCTGGACACCTCTGAACATCTCTAGACACATCTGGCCTTGTCTAAACACCTCTGGACACCTCTGAACATCTCTAGACACCTCTGGCCTTGTCTAAACACCTCTGGACATGACTAAAGACCTCTAGACACCTCTGAACATCTCTTGACACCTCTCGACACAATACATTTTTCAGAATGATTCATACCAAGCTGCATCTTAACCGCATGAACTATTATATAATATATTATATAATTAATTATATATTTTACAAGAAATATTTATAGCGATAAAAATATAGAATGACGTTTCGACGTCTCCATGACATCACTGTCAAGTCCAAGTAACGGTGGTTTAGAAGAATTAATTAATTTAAGTTACTAAAAATTTACAAAATGAATAGTTACAAGAATGCTGATTTCAAAGTAGATAAGTCAAAAGAAAAATAATTAATAGGTACTCTGACATAAAATCTCTGTAAAAACGTGTGGCTTGTATACTATGTTTCTGTGTATTCCTGACTTGTGAAAGACTAATACTGGGACTACAATCTCAGCCAAAAATCAATGGACACCCTAGGAAGAAACTCCTCCCCAGCGTCCCCTGTCTCAGTGTTGCTACAATGATGCCGACTTTTCTTTCAGTATTTTTTTCGAACCTGCAAAACAACATTGGGTAGGGGGAATGGGGGAAAAGGAAGTCCCTGTCCAAGTTTTTTGCCGGAGATTGTAGAAGCCAATTTACAGTACAATAATCTTTAGCTACCAACATTTCAAATACCATTCATCAAGTTATTCAAAAGATATGACATTCAACATTTTTTACTTAAGAAAATCATCCGAAAAGAAGGATTAAAGTTATCTGCACAGAAAGTTTCTGAAGTTAAACAATAAGCTTCTGCCTTTACTTAAGACATGTTCGCGTCCATGATGTCAATTTCTAAAATACTTATATAAAATATATAAAGAAATCTATATTTTCTTACCATAAAGGTCTGGACCACCTTTACCAAAAACATTGTATATTATGATGTTAAGTGGAGCAACAACCATCTTTCCGTAGTAATACGTATCGATATACACGAGTGGGCCCTGCAATTGAGCACAAGTTCAGGGGTGACGACGCATTTTATACAGCATATCAAATAGTATGATAACTATAGTGAGGTCATCCCAAACTAACGTCATCCCAAGCAGCTATCGGAGCTCTTGAAAACAACAATAATAGTAATATACATATACAGCATGGTTCAATGGCCCTTTACAGATGAATGTCAATAAATAGCGATGAGATAAAGCCAAACACACACACGCACACACACACACACACACACACAAAAGGATAATCAAAACAATCGACAAAGCAGAGTAAAATAGCAGACAAGTCTTGAAAGCTTCACCAAAGTCATGTTTAGAGATGTTTCTTAAAGGCTCCATTCTTTATCTTGTCCAGGAAGCGGTTTCAGAGCTCTGAAGCAGAAAATGACAAAGCATGCTGACCTTAAGTTTGAAGCTGAAAGACAGGCTTGGTGAGGAGGCTTTAGTTGGATGAGATAAGTCTAGATCTGTAGCACATTCCTACATTTTATGTCTTTGGGAGCATGACCAAGGGCTCAAAGTTCAGCTTTTTTCTACATGTACATGTAAGAGCACTTATTCAACCAGTTTTCAATTTTTGGGGGCATCACCTATATTTCAGTCGCACTGCCAAAACAACTAAACGTGTTTCAATGACTATTTGTGAGCAAAGTTATATGTAATGGAAATTTCTGCACTTTGACAGTGTACTAACACACTGATCCTGTCTACTCTTGCATGGAGTAGTTTCTGTCGATGCCTTGTCTGAAATAACTATAAAGTTTACATTTGTAAGTTAGAAGTGCAGCTATTGTTCTGGGCCTCTGAAACATCAGCTGCACCTGTAAAATACAAGTATAAAACTTTTATTGAATTGGCCCCAGGTGTGAAATTAGGGAGTTACGATTTCTAGTCCTACTTCATCTACCCTGCGCATATCGCCACGAAGAAGGTGTCTTTCATCTCGTTCTTCGTGGCGACATGAGAGATCTCTGCTCGCAGGGTACACTTCATCAGCTGCATCTAGGTGCACTCATGAGCCTAAGTTACATGTTTTAGGATGCATTTCAGATTTGAAAATATAAGACCAAGTGGTTGCTAACTTTGATATATGTACTGTATCTGTAACCTTGGGTATCGGTAACTGTACACCGATTGCAATGAACTTGCCTGCAAAGAATAAAACTAATCCTAACCAAAGCATTTCAATTTACATGACTTCATGTACACGTGTCACACCCAATGTTAGTTTAAAAAAATGTCCAGACACATAAAAATAGACAGTTGAAAGGTGATTGCAACCCGCATACAAATACTTCATTTTCAAACACTTGGGATCAAACATCTGATACAAAGAACATTCATTTGATAAGCTAACTTACCAAGATGGATATCAGAGAAATGACAGACCATTGTAAAAAGTACATCAACTTCCATTGTCTAAATATAAGATCCCATGCTATTGGAATTCTGAAGGGCAAACAAATTAAACCAACAAAAAAAGAAATTAGAAAAAGTACTAGTTAAAAGAAGTTAGGAATCTGAGTACACATTTTATACACAGTGAGAGATTATACTACATGTATCTACCATTTTGTTGATTGTTCTAATCTTTCTTGTTTGTTAATATGGGCAATAGGCCTATGTGACATTTGCAGTTTTGAAGTTTGAAGTCGTATCTTTAAGAGATCAACAAAATCCTGTCTCAGTGGAGTTGATTCGATGTACCATGATGACACATTAGAAACCCACGAGTGTCAATGCATTTTGTGTCACTAAGTTAAATTATAATTATGGTCAAAAAGGGTCTTGTGTATCCTTAATAATAACTTGAAAACTCTACAACCCTCAAGTTTACTTTGATATTTAATGGCTTTGTTAGCTTGGTTTTAGTACATTTTTCATTACAGATGTATGTACAATAAACAACAAAATAGACAACTCACCCTAGAGCAACACTGAATGGCCAGCCAACAAGAGCACCTGCTGCTGTTCCCAACACTGCCACCTAAGACACACAAAAAAATAACCCATATGTTAGCAGATTTCTGATAGCTCATAATTGCTATTAAGCAAGTCAACTTTTGCCTGAGCAGGAATGCCATAACAATTTAAATTTTCTTATTATTTGCTTTGAATGCACAGAGTTTTAGATAATTGGCTATAAAAATATAGAAATGGGACAATCACAAAATGCCTTTGAGGTGAACTCGATTTTGAAGTATAAGTAGAACAAAACTCCATCTGACGATTTGGCAACTGATGATATATACTGAAGTTTGGGTGCATGAAAGTTGTCCACAACAGCGTGAAGGAAAAGAAAAGGTTTTTCCTCATTTGTAAACACATTGTAATTCATTTTTGTGCGAGAATGTGTAATTCAACCACTGTTGTTATTATTATTATTATTATTATTATTTTATTATTATGAATAATCATGTTTAGAAGTACCCACTTTTAGCTACTAAGAAAAACAATATTTCGGAAAAGGAAAACACCATCATTCTTCAGGCAATGCTTTCATTGAAGCAATAAAAGAGTTTGACAATGCTACATGTATATGAAGTTCACTTTCAAGATGGCGGCTATTGCCTGGCGAGGCTGAGAACCTCAGAAAAATTAATAGTAAATAAGCTGCAATTATTATTACATAGATTTATATATATTATATACACAGATTTTTAACAACAAGAACCACCAGGTTTTTTAACAACAAGAACTACCAGTTTTATATGTACAGTGTGTAAATTTAGAGAGTTTAGAATGTCTTGCACAACACATGTATGTAGAAAACACCATCATTTTATAGAGAATTATATATTATTCTTTCCACTGATACATGGGTTTAAGGGTTTTTGATGCACAACAACAGAGATACATGCTAACATAGTTCTGAAAAAAAAACTCAACATAAACTGTAACATGAACGGTAACTTTTTGTAATAATAAATGACATTACAGATCCTTTTATGACAGGCTTTGAACATGCTGAGTTGCTTAATCATCTTCTGAACATTATGTACAACAATTAAATATTCCATTTAAAATCATTATTACTAGACTGAAACTCTATTTCTCATCTCTTTGTTATTGCTATAATACCAGCAATATTATTTAAAGACTGGTACAGCCACTACAAGTACTTCTTTTTGTTAGAAAAGATTATAATATTAAAACAGGCAGTGTCAACCACAATTTGCCCTGTCAGGCCCAATCTGTCCTAAAATTTTTGAGATTTGAATAATATTTAATATTTGTATTTATATTCTGGTACAAGGTAATCTCTTAAGCTAAATAGCTTTCATAATAATTATTATATGCCTTGTACATAATTATACCTTGCCTTGTTCTAGAACTGTACAATACATTTAAAAAATTAATGTAATTTTGACAACGTAAAATAATCAGATTTCCCATTCAATTGGTTCAAACTGTAATGCTATTATAAGGAGAATTCGAAGTTGAATGTTGATAAACCTACCGAATAGTTTCCAGAGAACCATCCACCATATGCCAGCATGAACATGTACATTGCAAACGAGCTGGGTAGGTATGCTACAAGGAGAAGGAGACTTAAGCTGCCATCCTTTTGAGATTTTAAGATTCAGAATTGACTTTAAGATTATTCTCTTTACAGTTAAAGCTATCTACAGTCTTGTAACCAATTACACTGCTATACTGATATCTGTCAAACCTTAAAGCCCATTTAAACGGTTTCAACATGTTGGTCCAACATCATCCAACATTGTTGAATGCAAGATGTTGGATCCGTTTGAACACCTTGTTGGATGATGTTGGATTGGTTCGATTGGTTCAATCTTCTCTTCAAACATCGTCTAACATTGTTGGACCAACACTGTTTGATGATGTTGGATCTGTTTGAACACCTTGTTGGATGATACTGGATAGGTTTGATTGGTTCAATCTTCTCTTCCAACATCATCCAACCTTGTTTGACGATGATGGATCCGTTTGAACACCTTGTTGGATGATGTTGGAAGGGTTCGATTGGTTCAATCTTCTCTTCAAACATCGTCCAACATTGTTGGACCAACATTGTTTGATGATGTTGGATCCGTTTCTTGGAACAACTCAATTGTGACATGTTTTGAAATCAAGTGACTGCATACTATAATTTCCCCGTAAATCAAAAATGTCTGAGAAGCTGTATCAAACACTCGCTGCACGACGTTTTTTTCTGCTCTCGGTGTTTGATATTTGACCAAATACTCCTCATGTTCGATACATCACGTGACCTACCTGTCCTACCAGCACCTGTTTGCGGCAGTGCAACTCCAACACCTCAGCCAGTGTCTGTGTGACTGCAGCTGCTAAGTTCCCCCCTGCACTGTCTCCGGCAATGACAACACGCTTGACATCAATACCATATTTGGCTCCAGTGTTTAAAACACCTACTGCCACATTGTAACAGTCATTGAACGGAGTTGGGTAGATGTACTCTGGTGCCTGGCGATAGCTGGAAAAGCAAACTATTCTCAATGTGTGTCATGATTTTGAAATTTATAACAAGAAGACTGCCTCTTGACATTAACTGCAGTAATAGTCAGATTCTTTCAATTTTTTTTTCGCATACAAGTAGGCAACTTTGAGAAGTGTCTTAAGTGTGTTTTGAATATCGGGTTTAATTTAATAAAAGTTCATTGTAATTATGTGAATTGCGGTTCCAAATGGTTGTCAAACAAACATTCGATCTTTTTCATACTCAGATAATAAGTTAACAGTACTTCGCATGGAAGAAAAAGTAATAATAATTAGATACTATAAAAGTTGATACTTAAAACTGGGTAGAAGTAACTTAGCTTAAAGACTTGCAATCAACTACCGAGATCCTTTGTACAGGCCGTTCTTTCTCATGGTCTACAAAATTCATACTGAGCCGAAGACATGACTCGAACTGAGTGATGTCATCAAGAGGAAGAGGTGACAGAGGTTGTCTCCATGGAGGTGAAAACTTAACGACAAAGATCTTTTTGACTCGCCAATAAAAATAAAAACAGATACGAAGAATCACGGTTAATAGTTTATCGCGAGTTTTTAACATTAAGGGCTACAATAGGTACCAGACGCACCTTTTCATATACCTTCACTTTCTCGCTTATAGCGCGCTAGGTTTTTAATTAAGTCCCACAAAAGTATATATTTTCTGAAAGGTTATTAAATTTCCTATA
>JAOEHT020157802.1:0-30407 GCA_025448195.2 Parazoanthus atlanticus
ACTTTGCAAAAGTAATCTCGAAAAGAAGCCCATCTTGAAAAGAAGCCCATCCAAGGGTCCTAAATAAAAAAGAAGCCTGTGCGCTTCTTTTCGAGGTTTTACGGTATCTTGGCTTTAGCCCTGAACCTAATGAGCCATGAGTAAAAAAATGAGTGTTATAAATTGCAGGTCTGAAACCTAATCCAAACCAATCCAAACCTAACCCTAACCTTAAAAAACCTAGAACCTAACCGTACCCGTAACTTTAACCCTAACTCTTTCTTTTCATCGACTCACGATTCATTTGATTCATTTGTTTCTCGTTCTGTTTTGCTATTTTGCGAAGCCACTTACATTTCCATTTTTGTCTGCGCGGTTGTTGGTGAGTTTAACCTTTTCAAAAGACACGGTGTGCTTCATCAGTTGTTCTCCTGTGAAAGGTGATTCGGGGTGGACGTGCACTCGCTTGGGGGGCGCAGGGTCCGCCTCTCCCGCCACGTACCAAGCGGAGTCTGGGTACGAGTATCGGTGCCGCTTGCTGTCCACTGGTACAATGTCCATCATGACGATGTATTTCTCGTCTGGTAACAGCCCGGTGAACGACACCCGTAGTGAAGGAAACATGCGACTGTGGAGATATTTTTAGCAATTACCGCTGTTTCAGTTCTTTGCTACACGAACTTCGATTTTCCCCGGGGGGATGTACTCTCATATGATTGATAAACGGCTATGTGCCGTTCTTCAGGTTATGGCTGGAACAGCTTATACAAGCACGAGTTTAGTCCATTTAAACTGGGACAGTGCAGGGATCTTTGGGTGGCTAGCCTAAAGTCAACCAAATTCTAGTCTGGTGCAGGGTAAGAGCCAATGGCAACTATTCCTACCAATAATTCTGGAGAATACTTCACCCTGGGCTTTGAAACTTAAGTCCCTCTTTTCAGCCTGTAGTTTCGCTAAAATCAGTGCCAAATTGCTGAAATCCTCTACAGTAGACACAACTACACGAGGTTCCATTGTACAGGCAAATTGCAGTCATACCCCACCTGGCTTTCAATATAGTGTCAATTAGGATTTAAGAATCTATACAGAAGTCCAGCTGAAAATCTGCGGTTACTGACAATTGTGAAGTTAAAATTATGAATAAACAGAGGGCCTCACGCTAAGATCAAAAGATCACAGCACATCACACCACACAAGATACTAGACAGGGTTCGCACAACTTCAGAGTTTCGGTCGAAAATTCAGGACTTTCCGGTAGTATTTTTAAAAATTTTCCAGGAGTTTTCCGACCAGAAGTGTTTTGAATCACACCAAATAGAAATATGAATTAAGGTTTTGCTTGGCAACAGTCGTTAGAGAGTGAATGATTCTATATCAAAACATACAAAACACAAAATTTGAAAACCATAGCTAGATTTCAAAAGCTTCAGATTTTATTTCAGTTTTCATTTCAGTTTTCCAGGAGTTTTCCAGGAGTCAGTACAAAAATTCCAAGACAATTCCAGGAGTTTCAAGGAAGAAATAAAAATTCCAGGAATTCCAGGGAGGGGGTACGAATTATGACAAGAGGACACAGCTTACGCTGAGGAACCGTGCCCTAACGATGGCCAGATATAAGGAAGGAAGGGAACCTGCGGGGGGTCTTGAAAGATGGGGAAAATACGCGATATCTTTCGCGGAAGATTTATCGAAGCGTATTAAAGAACTCAACCATAATATAGTCTTCACACTCAATCTCTGAGGAAATATAAACTATTCTAACCGGGTTGCTGCCAAATACATACTAGAGATATTTAAGTGTTACAAGTTAAAAATCAATGAATATCCATTGGTATGAATACTGTAAAAGTGCTTTTTTATTGGATTTTCGATATGTTGTATTCATTCATGCCAATGTTTTTGTTTATACTGATGTTAATTTCCCAACGACAAGGTGAATTTAAGTTTTAGATATTGTCATCATAAGCCCTTCGTAGTAGCAAAAGGCTGTATACATATCAGAAAGGACACCCAGTTACGAGCCCAAACAACGTTAAAATTAAGGGACCCATTTCAAGACCGCTGACCCAGCTACGAACAAACACAAAGACCACAAACGAACCCTCTGTTGACAACCTAGCTGTGTGCGCTTCTGTGGTTTGATCCGAAATTTCGTGTGGGCAGGTGCACTATCTACACTAACCAATTGTAACTGGATTTGACTACATGTCTCTATAAATCTATCTAGGTTTTTATAAAATATAAAACTGATCGATAGAAAGCGAACAGCCTATGAGCAAGCCTCTAACTAACCTAAACCTAAATTACGCAAATATTCAGACTCTACCAGCTCCTGTCAGCCTTGATGTGTTTGGCGAATAAATTTTTGTGATTGGCATTTCTTACCTCAGTTTAGCTGTAGGAACTGACACGAAAATTCTTCAGTAATTGCGCTCGTTTGGTCAAAGGAACAATTTCACGAACTGAGGAACTGATTATTTTAAAAGTTGGATCACAAATTCAGTGCGCGGTATTTCATTCAAAAATTTTGCAAATAATTTTCCACGGCGATGAAAATCAACACCAGGACAATTGACACAGTGATAGAATTGTAACCAGGCCTCATATAGCATATTGTGGCAATGTGGGTCTGTTTCAGTCATAAAACAAAAGGGAATGTAAATTTACGTAGTGAATACTTGGCTTGTGCTAACAACTGACTATGGCGTTAATTCAGAGTGTTTTTCGTGCCAATATATATTCCGTGACCCGAAACGCATATTTTTCTGATCTTGTTTTCTTCTGCTGATCTGATTGTGATGCACAGTTAGCCATCTCTTTGACTTGTCGAAGACAATCCAATATTTAAACATATTTCTCGTAAATTGCTCTCTAAAGTGTCTTTAAGCGTGCGCACCTGTCAGTGAAAGAATTAAAGATTCTGAGCTCTGTTGAAATCGTCAACCACATGTCATTTGTGACTCCACTGAGTCCAGTCTTTCATTGATAATGGCCTTCGTTTGCTTTAAACTTCCCGATATTTGCTATATCGGTCATTTTCACTGCTGCAGGTGATGCGAAAAGGAGTGAGAACTTTTACTAATTTTGAAGTTTCATTATTGCTTTCAACCAAATTTTAAGATAAGTTCTATCACAAAAGGGGTCTATCCCGGTTATGCGAGCGTCATTGACAGGCGTTCATTCAGTCTTGAGCTATTTCGTGTTAGTGAAAAGTCCTAAAGGTTCGGTTTGTATATATTAAGTTCTCATTTAATTCGCATTAGAACGTTTTTAACTGAATAATTTGAAAAGTGTTTAAATAATGTTTGATCACGGAAGAAACATAAATAATTGTCTCCGAAAGGTTCTGGCAGCTTGCCAATGAGGATCGAGTTTAAAACTGTTGCCATTATTTTGTGTAGAATAAATGCTATGGCTTTCTTATTCAGAGTCCAATAACAAACTTTGATGTTTTCAGTTAACGTTTTTGCATGCAGGCACGTAGCTAAAAAAGCAGCCTGTCTAGTGTCCCTTTGACTTTGTTTCACAGGTTATGTTAGCACAGCGTGGGTTCTGCTTGAATCAGTCACTTTTGAGCGTTTTCACTTAACAGTTCCTGACAAATTTGAAGCATTGGCTGTACACGGTAAAAGAGAGGTCGCAGCTATGATGTCTTTTATTTTGTTCCAAACTTATTCCGCTCGCTTCTGTTGTGCAATGTCTTTTTCCAAGTGGGACGAACGAGCGCTTTGAGCGCACTAAAAGCAGCTTTTCTGATCCTCCAAATTTTCTCAATAGAAAACCAAAATGCCGTGAGAGCATACGTTTATGACTTCGTTAATAGGGATTCAAATAGTATATTTATTTTTGACAAATACTCCGAACAGAAAACAGCCGATAAATACTGTTCAGAAAGTAAGTCGCGCTGTGCGCCCACGAAGAACTCAAATTGACGACTTATGAGTTATGATCAGCGTGTGAGATAGCCCCCACGATTCCAAACGTTTTTAAGTTCGCAGTGATACTGATAACTTTAATAAAGATGATATAGCGAAGTTCTTTCAACCTCAGTCCTGAATTCAATACAACTTTAATGCTGAATAAAGACTTAAAGAACCACTCGGCGGCCTAAACTCGGTAACTATAATGGAAAGAATGTTAATCGTGGTTTAGCGACCAAGATCAATTATAAATTAGTTGGCCAAATTTTGCGGCGAACAGCGAGGTCATTGTATGAAAGTTAAGGTCATAAAAAGGTATTGAATTTGAATAGAGGGAGAAAGAGATAACAATCACGTCGAAATGAAAGTTTTTCGATATCAACTTTGTCCCGATATGATGAGAGAGTGCGGTTAAAAAGATTCATGCACACAAAGTTGGATCAGTCCTAACTAAAATCAGATATTCTCTGAATACACTTTTTTTTAAATATAAGAACGGTTATTTTCGGGCTGAAGTTTTTTTCAGATGTCAGCTTTAAATGCTCTTCAAAAAGTATTAATTTTTTTTCATTTTGGGGTTGTTAAAATATGTGACTGTATACATTCAAAGGCTGCCGGTTTCCAACAGTGACTCACTCAAATACATTGCTCTGTGAGACTTGTATCAACGGTTGTTTATACTTAAATCGCTTGCTGTTTACAAAATTGCATTGTTCTCTGGCAATATTTCAGTCGGTAGAGGTTCTCCGTTCTATTTTCAAAGTTTATAGATATAAGCATTATTTTCTTAGTCTCATTCTGAGGTGTGGTATAGGTGTTTTTGTAGCATGTTCTTAAACTTTGTCCGTTTTTCAGGCACAGTGATCTTAAACAAAAGGAAGTCACTCTTAAACAAGAAAAGAATATACAAGTACTTCGGACTTGCAGTTCTGTTGTATCCAGTTTTCAAGGACATGTAACTTTTGCTCTATCAGCACATGCAGTAAATCCATAATCCTATAAGGTTCGATTGAGTTTATAATAATCATTCATTTTCGCACTTACTTTATCTTGTTTCAGTATTGTCGGTGCGGATGACTTTTTTTTATCTCTTAGACTAGACGATAAAATATCTGATGCATGAAGTTGAGACAATTGATAGATATCGTGGCTATAGTGTGTAAAAATAAGCCAACGATATGATTTTTTTAAAAATGTTAAAAGTCTTCCGTGTCTGCTACATTTTCAAACGTCACTTTTAAAATTATTATTTCTCACCTTTAAATTTTAAGGAAAAAAACTATTGCCAAACACTTCTACCCCTTGTGGTCATTTTATGGCCTATGAGTTTTCGACAACTGGTTCAAAAGTTAGAACGAATGACACAAATCATTTTTACTCTTCAAGACAAGCAAAATGAATGGTCATTTTATGGGTTTTCGTCAACTAGTTCAAAAGTTGGAACGATTCTACTCTTCAAGACAAGCAAGAAAATAAATGATCATTTGCTGGGCTTTCGACAACTGGATCAAAAGGTTGGAGATATTTAGTTCTTAAAAAACTTCTTCAGCGAAACAAGGCAGATTAGGAGACCTCTCGGCGTCACTGTTACTTCACCTTGAAGTGAGGTCAGCAAACAAATCAAATCAAAACTTCATTTTTTCCATTTTGTCGCTTCTCTGCTGCTACTAAAACTGAATTTGGAACACAGGTTTCTAAGAAACAGACTCGCGCTTTTTTTACGAAAGTAGTGAACATTTTGACTTGTGGCTTTAGCATCGCTAACTTTAATAATACTTCCTGAAGTTTTCAAAGCCGTTTCGTGTGTGCTGATTAAAAAGTCCAAGGAAAAGTGACATTCCTACTTTTCAAGAGATTCAAAACGAATTATATTGAATTTATCGATTTATTTGGTCTGGTTTAAAAGCATGGGCGGCGTCACAATTTCTAGTAGGGGTCCGGCTGTAATTAAACAATGTCTGAACAAGTTAAGGGTGATGAAGGCCTATCAATGTTATACCCCATGAAACATTTCAACTGAAACTTGGGCTCCCCTTTTTGCCTTTTCCAGCGATTTCGGCAAAATGTCCAGCAATTTCATATTGCTGGTAGCTATATTTTTTAAAAGGTAAAACTATAACTTTGATAATGACAATTTGGATTATCTGGGTCAAGTGGACAAAACAAAAATTGAGAAAAACTAAAAGGAACTAATGGCTTGACAGTCAAGTGTAAACTGATTATAGTATATACAAGGATTCTGCATTGTGAACAGGCTTACGATCATGTCTTCAGTTTAACTGAAGTTTATTACCCAATCGCGTGTTTCTTTTCTGATCAGTCCTTGCATGTATTATATAAAACGTGTTTTGTTTGGCTTTAGCGTACGCAATAAGCCGCATGTCGGGCCTTCACATTTTTTTACGTAATATCGAGGCTGACAAAAGGCAACAATTTAGAACATGCTTAGAACATTCCTTACTGGCCGAGACTCAGATAGGAATATTTATTTCTTATGTCAGTCAGTACCTCACCCTGGGTACCAGATTTTAAATCTTGCCTCTGGCACCCAGGTTACAGTAAACTGCGAGAAAGCGGCACAATTTCACACGAGTCACAGAACATGCAATATATTTAGGTACATGTATGAAACCAAAGGTTGGTTAGGTGTTGGGAATGGACTCTCCAAGATGAGGACAAAACTATTAAACACTTCTAAAGAACATATATGCATTTGAGGCTGAAGTCTTCAACAAACGCCTTAACTCCCAAATAGACAGAACAGTTATCATTTGTATTATATATGTTTTTGCTTAAAATTCTGTTAAAAACATCTATTTACAGTTTAGTTCTTCTGTATGCTCTCTAACTAGCTACGACAATGAAAACGGCTTTAAGGTGTCGTCATATAGTTGTCAAAAAGAAAGTTAAACTTGGTAACTAAAGCATTACACTCTTTTTTTTTATCTAACCCTTTTTATAAGAATGTTGAGGCTCGAAAAAGCCAAATTTAAAAACATGTTTAAAAACATACTTCAGACTGAGATTAAGAAAGGAATGTTTAATTTTATAAAGTTTGAAATGGAACGGGGAACCGGTACTAAATATCGTGATAGAGCAATGCAATTTTGCATTTAATTTTTGGTAAAGAGACGATAGCATGAGAGAGCATTGCATTTGGTTCATATATGAACTGAGTTAGATGTTGGGAACAACCTTTGAATGTATTTATATACAGACACATTTCCAAAAAATATATCAAAACAGGCGCGTGCCTGCCTTTAAGCAAACAAGGACTGGCTTACAAGTCGTTCGGACGGTATACCAACTTATAACCTAGATGAGAACCCTTCGGAGCACCAACAATGGCACTTACAGCAATCAAGGCTTACAATTAGAAAATGCCTGGCCGGGAACGCCCCTGCAAGAACACTTATAAGAACATTTGAGGATGAAATCTTGAAAAACGTTAAGAAGGTTCAGCCCCCCCAAAATAGACGTTCTTTTAAGAAAAAGGAGCGTATATCAACTGAAGACTCTCGTTCGAAAGTCTTTCAAAATAATTCTCTGCGAAAGTGCAAAATAACTGATGGTCCTTTTTGCTATTTTCTCGTGCTATGAGTCTTATTAGAAACATTTTGAGATAAATACTCGTCGTTTTAAACATTAGTAATAGCTTGTGAGAATGAAACCACACACTGAATTATTTATATATTCTCTGATTAGATTTGAGTGGAGTTGTGCTTCTCGCACATTTAGGGTAACGTTTCTCAGTGTCGAACGATTTGCATCATCGGAGACTCACGTCTGACTTCTTGTAGTTTACCAAAAACGATAATCTGCCATTTTGCCCAAAAAGAGATTCAGCAGATATCGCAAGTTTCCTTGCCGGATTTTTTTACAAACTTTTGTCAAGTCAAAACTTTCATGACACTGATACATCAGTCTTTTCATTCGCCAGTTCTAACTTTTTGATCCTTCTAATTACTATTATCATTATTTACTAATTTGCACAGAAGATTCCAAAATTGGCGCAGTTACATAATTTTAAGTCTTTGTTTTTTTGTTTTCCCTTTAATTTCAGGGTAAAATGACTCAGTTTCGCGGACAAATATCCGACACACTCCTGGGTTTATATTCGTATTCGTGCGTGCGTGCTCCCGTGCTTGTGTAGATGCTGTGTAGCTTGAGAGATTATTTTACAACAGCTTTTAAAATTTGACTTTTCGTATTGCAAAATGCAAACATTTTCCTTTTATTTCCTGACGTTCGACTCATTGTTTATTTTTATTTGCATGAACTGGAGCCAAAAGTGAAAGCGATCTGGAGCTATTTTAAATAGTCTATTTATCTAGTTGAGAGGCGGCTGGCGGACCTTTCACTGAATCATCATATTCAGCTTATCAAAAATTTAACAATATATATATATGTATATACATAAACCAGGTGGTCTGCTTTCTTCTCAATTTCTGAGGCCAACGATTTCAAACAAAAGTGATAATTTAAAAGAATAGAAGCGCACTATCTTTGGCGTTTAATTTTATTAATTTAAAGATTGGTCTGGTTGAGTGAAGGTGCTAAGTAAAACAGGCACAAAAAGAGCAACTGGTGTAGTCATAGAGAAATTAATAATATTTAAAACAAGTGCATGAATTTTCACTACGCCAATTAGTGAATTAATAGCCATTAGACTCAAAGCATTCGCGTTGACAACACGACTCAGGCCATCCAATAGGGTATGAGTTAGTACCAAAGACTAATCACCTGACCACAACTGGAAATTCATGTTCGTTCAGAGTTATTTAAATTTCTAAATTTAGAGAAGCTTCGAATAGAAACTGAAATAGAGACTGAAGAGAAAACATTTAGTATAAATAAAAGAATCCTTACCGTCCAGCTCGAGTTATTATCATTTCCGTCCCCAGTCTAAAGAAACAGTCCCAGAGATCTAGTGCTTCTAAATGTACTTGTATCCCCACAATGTGGGCTGATAGTGATGTGTCGGGTCTGCCCAGCGGTACAGCAACTCGTTCTTCTGAGGGGCTATTGTTCGGTTTGTCATCAGCTTGTCGATTATCTCTACCTTTAGCTAAAATTGAAAAGCCGTATCACGATTTTGTTGAGCTTAATGACAGCAACGGCGCGAGATGAGCAGCATATCTCAGTGCGCACAATTCATAACTGTAATTCAAAACTGTTTATACTGGTACTCGTTTGAAAGTTTAAAACTGTGAAGAGAGAGTTTACTTTACCTTCGTCCACGAGGGAAGCAATCGAAAAAGCTCTGGCTTTACTTGACAGAGATGTTCGGCAGGTTTGCAAGGATTCCATAGCTTAAGTAAAATTCTGAAGATGAGGAAGAAAACTTCAGTCAGCAAACAGAATGTTAAATGTTGAAGATGTTGAAGATGCAGCACGCTTTTCCGTGGGCGCAAGTTCACACCGTCGCTGTCTTGGTGCAAATGAGTGTCTGGCCGGAGCGCGAGTCCGTTTGGTCGCAATAGATGAATACAGCCTTACACAAACAATCAATTATAACCTTTTAACACAGCGCCATTTCGTCGCCGAAATACTCTGTCATCCTCATTGGTCCTAAAGAATACAGTACATCAATTCTGTCATCTGTCAATCACGGTCTCTTCAGAAAATCGGTGGAATTAATACAACTCGAAATCATTGCAATTCAACTTACTCTTTTCTTCAGCTTATTTTTGCCTTCATTTTCTGCGGCTTCAGTGCTTGGAATTTGTTGGAGTAGGGTTGTAAAGCAGGAAGCTTGGTAGTAGTTATGTTAGGGTACCGCTGAAACCAAGGGTCGCGAGCCGGACATTGAGCTGCAAGACTTCCCATCGAGTTTACTTTCCAACTAATTTGTGTCATTTTCACTATCAATTAACACTTATCTGCTGTATTGAAAATCAATTAACGCGTCAAATGTTTGTCAGACGTCATGTGGAGCGGACTTTTCACAAGTTCGACGCCAAAGGTCTTGGAGTTTGGCAGTTCGGAATGATGTTCGCCTAAAACTCTCTAAAATGCTTCCTGTGGGCTTAAAACTTTGAAAAATAAAACTGACGCTGTCCACAGCGAAACAAATTGTTAATGCATTTCAGTCGAAGTGCTGTCTTGTTGAAGTTTTCCATGAATTCTTCGAGGTCATTTCTGGAAAATTAGTGAAACAGTTGAGAGGGCTGAAGTGTGCTGAATGGGCGGTCGGTGAATTTGGCAGGAAGTGTGCGAGAGATGTAAACTGCTCAGATTAACTTCTTCCTTATGGCTTATGCTGTGCAGATTACTGCGATTCAGTTTCCCGTCGTCTGATACCTATCAGCATACAATCAATAAGCATTAGTACAGCAGATTTAATACCCACGGCCGGGCCTCGAATGACTACTATAATGTACAGTAAAAAGGCCGATAATTCTGCAAGGCAATCCCTCTCATGCTCCCACCATAGTACTGGACGGTTGCTAATATTTTATTATCAGAGCCATGTTAGCTGATAACAATCACTTTGCTTTGAATTTAGAAGCATGGCCTTCATTTTAACTCCCTACTTCAAAAACACTTGAAACTGCAAGCCTTTTAAAGTAAATTCTGTTTAGAAAGCACGCTCATATTTTCACCACCAGTGCTAATCGTCTTTTATACGGTCTAGTTGAGGTCTTCATGTTTTCAGCACTGATATTAATCCACCTTAGTCAAGCCTTGTTAAAAGGACTGCATGTGCGATGTTCATAAATCATTAAATGAGGGCCGCACATCAGTTTTACAGCCACCTACTTGGAGCAGTTGTAATTGGTTTTTAGAGATCATATCCTGGTTGAAAATTTCAGTTTTTGATAAGCTGAGCAGTGTTTGCGGAACTTTCACGGATAGCACTCAAGTGAAAGAAATTCGGCGCCCAAACAAATTCACAGACATCTTTTTATGGGTCCAGCATCCTTCAACAAACAAACAACACAACCCGAATTGCTTTTAGTATAAACGATTTAGCTTTCTCCAATATCAAGACATCACCTTTCTTATCGTTTGAACTGACTGATGTGAGGGGGAGGTTTTCTTTGTGATGTATCGGAACAACATTAAGCCAAAATAAAAACATTATCAGAGCTAGAATTAAAATAGCTTATTTCTCAACATCTGTGAATCGTAAATTAAAACCACAAGCTAAATCTTGATTGGTCGCGTTTTTACCTATGTACATGTATTCGGAGAAGGGTGCAGTTGATTCTTTGGCATATTTTTTCTTCGTGTTCTGTGATTTTAAAAGCGCTCGAGTCTCAACGCTTACTGAACCACACATAAACAGACTGCTCAATCAAAACTTTATATAATTTGGATTTCAGTGTAAGATAGTTTATAATCTTTCTACAGGCTTTTAGAGCTGTCATCCAGTTTAGAATGGTGACGAGCAGGGAAAACTTTACCGCCAAGCACAGGTAGTTGATAAAATCAGTGCCAGTCAATTTTAAGGTTCATCAAAAGGGCGGATGTACAGCATTATTCTTGTTGATCATACGATAGAAATCCGGCTTCTGACCTTCAGTATCTCAAAGTCAATTGAGTTCGTGTGAGGCCCCGCGGCTCAGTCAAATAAATTCCTTAACAAAACTAACTCACACTTTCCTCTTTAAGCGATATTTCGACATGCGAAACAAAACCCTCTACACTTCACGTGCTTCGAAAATAATCTCACCAGCTCTTCAAGTTTTTAGGTTGCGAGCCACGAAATGTTATTAAAATATTCAAAAGGAAAACCATTTGAAGAATTTATTGACAAATTAATTTCCTGTTGTTTTTGCTAACTTGTTTCTCTTTATCTGATGACAGCATTGTTGAAGTATGTCGGTTTGTTTGCCAAACTGTTGGGGAAAGCTCCCCTGCGACATTCCCACGGTGCTGGAACAATCACAAAGCTCTCACTTGCATAAAGTACTGTTTGTCGATGGACAATACACCTCAATGGAGCTGTTTTAGTGACTCTTGATGTGAAGCAATTTGGAGACGGGTGATTTATTGCTTCTCAAACTTACACAACTCTTGACGAGGACTTGAAATTTTGTGCATGGATCATTGTAAACGGGGAAAATGTTTATAGTTTTAAATTACCGAAGCTACTAGTACATGTGTGAAAGATACTTTTGTGGTGTTACACCTATGGTCACGGTCACGCCTTCTCATACAGTAATTGAAACGCAAAAACAGATGCCGGGTTAGGTTTTGAAAATTTAAAGGCAATTTGTGAGTATTAAAAGCTGGCCTGGAAGGACCGTCAATATCAAGTCTGACATGTAAAACGTCTCAGAACTCAAGATTTGTTAATTTTTCAGTAATTCTTCCAGTACGTGTTCGAAAGATGTACGTGCAAAGTTCTTTTAAGAACAGTTGAGTCATAGCCATTTTCAGCGATCGTATCATCAATTTTCACACGAGGCAACAGGACGCGAATATCGTCACGTGCACAGCGCGATTTTAATAAAGGCACTTGAAAGTCCAACCCCATTCGCCCGCATTTATTGATTATCAATATCACTTTGATAGTTGAATTTGTTCGCACAATTGTTCGGTTATCTTCAAGAATAATCTCTCGTAGTTAAAAAAGCAGTGTTTGAGCCAGTGCTAGATACTTCTTAATTCTGATCTCAGTTTTTAGAGTGATTTTTTAAGAATCCCAAATGAACATGGTCAACGGAATCTACAACATTCATTGATCCAGATTGGGGGATTACTCCCTCATGAACTATATAGGTATCTGCGGTGCCAAAGGGTATGGTTTTTGAGCTGTTTTGGTCTCGGAAATTGCGTATAGGTTCAGTTTTAGTGGGCTGTTCCGAAAATCTGGAAAAAAATGTCAATGTTAGATCTGAATTCGCATAATTTGGTCTGAACTGACTGAACGGGTAAGGGTTTCACGAAGCGCCCCGCACACCCCCCAACAAGATGATTGAAGAGCCCAGCGATTAATTGAACACATAATCTTTTTCTTCGCCAGAACTCACACAGAAGTCTAAAATCGAGGTTTCCGAGCGAGATTGACGCGTTGCTATGAAATATAAAATACCATTTCTCAAGACTATGGAAATAAACATCTGGCTGTAGCCTTGGCATGCCAGGAATGCGGTAGTGTTAACAGTGTGACAAACTGACAGAAGTCAAACTCTCACCTACTGATCCACGAAGTGTTTGCGAGGTGCTAATTGTTTTTAAAAACCTATTCAGGAACTAATTTGAAAAGTATAATTAGGAAGGCGGAGTCCTGCTAGGCTGCTCGTTGTAAGACTGAGAGATTCCAGAAGATTCGTGCTGATGAAATCATGGTCCAAAACAGAAAAAAGAACCGCACCCTTTTATCAAATCACGTTCGTTGAAATACAAAAGTTATAATCGATTACTTACTCGTTATCTTGTCGTGATATATGTCATGGTAAAATAAACTCTGTATCAGTGTACAAACAACTAAATAACATCTTGCTGAAATAAAAGACAAAGTTAACCGTTTATCAGAAGGATGCTTTTGTGTGCTATTCTACAACTTTTGCTCTTGCTTCAGTCCTCACATTCCTATTGGACAAGTTTAAAAAAATACTATTTTCTACTTCATGGATCGCTGTTGTATCGAAACTACACAAACTATCGATCCGAACATCGGTTTGGTTCTCAGCAAAATCATACCGCACTCAATGAAAAATGTCACCGACGTATATATTCTAATAATGTGCCAGCGTTTCAGCTGAAAGTATTGAGTTTTACATTTATTTTCGAATGAGTTTGACATTTTTATTTTCGTTTTTTTCGCGACCGACTGGCGGACCGAGCAACCTTCAATTATCATATTAAATCTGATCCTACACTTTCGAAAGTCCTTTTTACGATAGCTATCGGTTTTTGAAACTAAATCGTGAGCTCTGATTCGTGAGTTGACTCGTCGCAGACAATCTAAACGCGCCTTCAGTTTTCACAGTGTTCAGTTCACGCGTTAAATTTGTGGTGAAACCCTTGCCGTAATAATTGATGTGAATAACGTGTCAAAATTGTGTGTATGTAATCAACCTTTAACGAAAATGATATAATTTTAAAGAAACAAGTACCGCAGGGTGTTCAGATAGATAGACAGACAGACAGCCAGACAGGCAGATAATAGACAGACAGACAGACAGACCGACCGACAGACAGACAGACAGACAGACAGAGAGACAGAGAGACAGCCAGCCAGACAGCCAGACAGACAGACAGACAGACAGACAGGCCGACAGACAGACAGACAGACCGACCGACCGACCGACCGACAGACAGACAGACAGACAGACAGTCAGTCAGCCAGACGACAGACAGACAGACAGACAGATAGATAGATAGACAGACAGACAGACAGACAGACAGGCAGACAGACAGACAGACAGACAGACCGGCAGACAGACAGACAGGCAGATAGATAGACAGACAGACAGACAGGCAGACAGATTCGGTCAAGAATGAGACAAAATGCTATGCGTTTACTGTGTTTTGTTGCTTGTATCTCTTGTTTCGTTTGTTAAAATCTACTCCCACGGGTGGTTGATCGCCTCCCTCCTCCCCCCATCCCATCCTTCCCTAGGCTGCAGTGCATTACTAGGGAGCACATGTATGGATTATAACTGAAGGAAGAGTTCTGCCAGTCTGGTCGCCGGCTGGCTTGTGTCAGGAAGTGAATCAAATGGCCGTTGTCCTCGAAACAAAGGAGCGCTTTTTGAAAAATTGCTTAATTTTAAAATGTTCAGCTCCTGACTATAAACCATTTTGAAAGACTAACAAACGCTCGCGTTACCTCATCAGCTGAGTGACTGCAACCAAAGTCCGTGAATGGAGAACACACTAGTGGAAATAATTGTTGTTGTACATGTAATTGGGCTAAATATTTATCTGTTAGAAATAGAACTTTAACAAAAACAAACGCGTTAACTTGCAAACTAAACCTGTACTTTGAAAGTATTTCACAATTTGTGGTTTTCCTCTTTCGAGAAGGTTTATTACCTAAAGTTTTAAAGAGATATTAAACATTTATTGGTCTATATTTTCTGCCAAATTCATCCTATTCATTGCAATTAAGCAACTGTTTTAGATATAAACAGTAGCTTGAACCAATTAAATTTTTCTTCTAATTGTTTTCTTTTATGCTGTGTGGACACATGTTGCTTGAGGTGATCTATATATTTTTAGTGCAACTTGGGTATGTTTTCGCTCTCTTTCAGCGCTAGAATATTAATTGATAAAATTAAAATCAACAAAAGCATGGGGATTGGGTCGCGTCGTTGACAAACGCTGTTCAGTGTAGGTAAGAATAATAATAGCCAAAATCAAATCCCGACTCATCGCACGTTTATCTACCGTTTTGAAGGCATGATATGTTAGTTTTCTAATCTTTTTTTGCTTTAAGACTCTTTTAAGAAAGACTTGCCATCATTATTGCCAACGTGAATGTGATTATCTCCGTTGATGTCTTAACACTATTGTTCTTTCAGCAAGTTTTTAAATATGACAACAGATTTAATGGGTTTCCTGGAATTTTCCCACGGCTGTTGAATAAAGGCAGATAATGGACAATGCAAACAACTTTTTATCATTTTCACAACATTAGTCATTATGAATACTTCTCACTGATCACTATTTCATTCTGAAATATTATCCTCTCGAGGTTTGTGTGATGGTCTGATTATATATCGTTTGTGCACAAAAAAAACTCAATAAACAAATAAGTCTATTCTTTCCATCTTTTACTTTCCCCCTAGCAAATATCTCGACCCAGTATAAAACCGAACAATCTGAAGCCTCATCCACACGTGAACAGTTTCTGTGACACATTTTTGTGACACATTCTTTTCTCGTCCAAACCTCATTCACACTAGAACAATTTTTGTGACACATTTCCCCCCCTTGATTTTCCCAAAAGTTTTTGACGCATTTCTTTGACGAGTCGTCCACCGAGCATGCGCACATTTCAAATGTGACACATTTTCTTTGCCACAAAATGATTGCCACGATTTCCCAGGTAGTGAGGTACACGAGCAAGTTTGTCAACCTGACGAGGATGGAGCATATTGAAAATGTTTGTTTTTTAAAAAATATTTTTGCCTTGTTAGTCATTGCGTTCGACGTTAGGAGAACGCAACCCTGATCCTGAGTTGGATGGTCTTCCTGTGTGGTACAAACCAAAAAATTTTGAGATTTTCGTCGTGGACTGCCATTTGGACGCCCCTCCTGGTTTTTGCAGGGGCCAGCCTCGTTTTCGAATCTGGTCGCCGACCTCGGTCAACTCGCAGCATTCAACTTGATCGTTTTTGGATCCTGTCTTTAATTTCGTGGCTCGCGCTGTTTGTAGATTGACTTGGTCGTGTTCGGCGATCTTGTCTTTAAAATTAAAACATACTAACTATAAATACTTCTTATAGTTATAGACTTCAGCCACTATGAAAGATGTCGAACGCACTCTGTTAATCTCTGATTACTCCTAGTTTTATCCTGGGAATCTATATGAAACATCTGACGTTTGAAGTTTTCAAGATTCACTGGAAATTAAGTTATGTCAGTCTTAACTTTTTAAGAACTAAGTGGCGACACTGAACTCTGAGCGCTCTGAACCGGAGTTCGCTCGCAAAGCCATGTCGGCGAATTTCTTGTTCAGTATCGCGGCCGATACACTAATGCATCCAAGCAAACAGCCTGTTTCCAAAAACAAGTGTAAAGACCGCAGTGACATATTAAGCCTTACTTCATATCAAGTTTCAATTAACAATCACGGCCACGCGTACGTGAAGCACGCGTAGAAATGCTAAAGTAAAGGATTAACAAAAAAAAATGTACTGTCAGTACATGTCTTTATAACGTTTTTGCCGACGGAAATCGAAAAATTTTACTGATCCGTTGAACGGACACGAGAGAAAAGTCGGAAGAAATCTTCTGACTGACGGAAATGAAGTATTCATTCATTTCAAAAAATATAAACTGATTTAGTAACACTCCACTAAGAAATACAGGTGGTGCGAAACATAAGCGAGCGCCACAACAATGGACTCTTCTAATTTCTAATCAATTAGCTTTATCATAATGCACGCGAATAAAAACGACTTGTTTACAGCCAATATCCAAAATTCAACATCAGACATTTTTCATTGCGTATATTTTAGTACGAGTATTGAATGGAATTTCAGAGGGTGCTCGTTTGCTCGTGCTCGCACGATTTTCGTTGAAGTGCTTGCAGTGCTCCAATTCGGTTTACAAAACTTTCCTCAAAGCGCTCGCTGCTCATAAGTTCGGCATTTAATTTCTTGTGCATTTCAACTTTAAAAAAAATACTCTACTTGCAACTCGCACGCATTCACTGCAGATAAGCAAACCTTTGGAATGTAAATGCTCTTGATTCCATACATATTTCGGTGCGTACGACAGCTTGGCACAACTTTATTTTGTTTCACGACACATTTGTGATACGGCACGCGTGATCGATCGTGATCGAACTTGGAAATGTCCCGCGCATAATTTCATTTGCTATTGTGCGTGTTCACTATTTCGATACCAGTGCGAACATCAACTGTCAATCAACCGAAATACTCCCTTTGTTTCGTTGATCGGCTCGACATAATGTATGCAAAATTTCACCAACAAAAACAAGGGTGAAATCACCTCTTCTATTGTTCAATTATTTACGACAATACTGTGTGTGAGGTATATCGAAGACAGCGGCATGATTAATCACAGCAGCTGCCTGGCTCGCTCACAAAAACATCGCTTGTTTAGCTATCCGACATTTCACTTCTGAGTCAAATTAACACACACCTGGGTGATTAGCTTCCACACGTTCATCAGCCAAGAATATAAACTCCGGGTTAGTCTTTATTTCTCAAGCGTTATCCTAAGATTTATTTCGGTAGTCTATATTGGAGCTTCACTGCCAGGCATTCTGTCCCGCGTTTATAAGTGTTCTCTTGTCGCACGCAAATGTTTGTGAATTTAGTAATATTTCCGTGATATTTGTCCATCCTATGCTGTTACTGTGTATAAATCATTTCGCAGCTTTACCGCTTCGTTTGGCGAAGAAACTTTTACGGTTTACAATTTTCGGAGACTGACTGTAAGAAATTGCATGGCAAAAACGATTTCAGAAAGCCTTTTGGCGATTTCCGAAATCTTTAGGAAAACCTACAGAGATCAGTATCCTTATACTCGCTAGGTTCGTTTCTAAAAAAAATGTTTTTATCCCCTATGATTGCAGGTCCTCAAAATCATTTGCTTGCATGGTAACACATAATAGTCATAATAGAGTATGTTAGATTTTTGAGATATAGGTATTCGCAATTACCATAGTTTCTTTACATTAATGCCGTTTAAAGTATTTATAAAGCCTAAGAATGAACTGATATGTGCAAGGTTTGAAAAACTACTTTTGATAACCACAAGCCATCACTTTTGTAGTGAATGATAATCGCAAAAGGTTGCCCGATCAAGCACACTCTCCAAACGAATTTGAGTGCAAAATATCACCTAGTCATGCAACGTTATCAACATCAACTCACACTGATTTTAGATGATTAACTATATTTATGATTTAATAGATACAATATTCTAATTCTATTTGGCCATGTTCGACCCCGAGTTATCCATCAAAGTAATGCAAACATCTTGTTTCGGATGATTCAGGAAGGGATATAATTTAGAAATTATCGAACATGCAAGGTTCAAGAAATCTGGTAAGACTAACTTTTAAATCTTTAAATAGCTATAGCTGCTTCAGTGTAGCAGGACTAACATGGAGACTGCGCATCCGCAGGTTTTACTGTGCGACTTGGCAAAGAAACATGACTAAACCATTTAACAACTTCAAACTACCATCCAGTTTCCCAGTTCTTACTAGAAATGCTTTTAGTGGACATTGAAAAAGCACGACAGTAGACTTTTCGTTTTTGACAACAAAAAATCATTCAGAATTTGGTGTCAAAAGAACAAGAAAGGCATAGGCGTTTATAAACTTTCTTTGCCGAAAGGAATTCTCTGTTAAGCAGAGTATATACTTACGAGACTATGATCTACTCTTTCGCCTACATATAACTCGGATTTCCTGATTTGTTCTCGCAGTTGGTTATTAGGTATATTATTCATGTCGTTTTTATATTTTTGGTAATTGTTGTTTAGCCACAACGTTAATGGTGTTTTGCTTTACTTTCACCGTAATCACCGTCGGTCACCCCGTCTATTGGTTTCAAGAAGGTTGCCATTTTGTTTCCAGCTCGGATTGTGATTATTTGCAGGCGAGTGAAGCTCATTTTAGTTAATTTCAGGTTGTTTTTGCCCCTCTGTCAGGCCAACTGGCTTTTCAGCAGTTTCAGCTCTGTTTGTGAGCCCGTTTTGTGAAAGCAAATCGAACCTATTTGTTGAAAAACTTAATCCGACACAGCTGGTTTGTTTTGGTTTGTATCCACAGACCTCTTCAGCAGTGTTATTTTTCACAAACTTGGCACTGCTAAGGAAACAAATACTTCCGCATTTGCATGCCTGATAAAAAAAAAACATTCTTCCACGAGCTCACCAAAGGTGCCTTTGATTTGTCTTGCTATTAATATTAGAACTTTCAATAATTATTTCCACTTTTTGCTCTTACTGCAAGTATCATAGCACATTTCTCACACGTTATTTCTGACTCAACTCTTGCATACAAAGCTTTAATTTTCGGTTTAACCAGCTTTTAAAATCTAGGTGCTTACAGAAAATGCATTTGACTACCGATAGGAAAACAGACGTCAGTTTTAATGTTGGAAAAAGCTTTGGGACGTATTCTGTTTTGACTTCAGTATTTCCATGGTTTGTTGTATTGATGGAAGCTGACAAAACGTTCGAAAAGTGAACATGCATTTAAGATTAGCTAAAATAAGCTTCAATATTATATAATTACATTGCAGCCCTTGGGCTGAATTGCGTAAGTGTAGACTATAAAAATTTACATGTTTCAAAGGTAATTATTAAAATTGTACTAGAAATATATATGTAATTAAAACCTTTATAGCAGATAGTAGAAGGCTAGTTTATATATATAGATAAATTATGGTGCAAAATGAAATTAAAAATTGCCATTGTCATAGTAGACTTTCCGTTTTTGACAATTACAAATCATTCAGAATTTGATGTGAAAAGAACAAAAAAGGCAAAGTGTATATAAACTTTTTTTGCCAAAAGGAATTCTCTGTTAATCAGAGTATATAATTGCGAGACTATGATGCACTCAGTCTATATGTCTTCGGCTACATATAACTCGGATCTCCTGATTGGTTCTCGCAGTTTGCTATTAGGTATATTATTCATGTCGGTTTTATATTTTGGTAATTGCATGTTCTTTATAGCCACAACGTTTTTGTTGTTTTGCTTTACTTTCACCGTAATCACCGTCGGTCACCGTCTGTAGGTTTCAAAGAAGGTTGCTATTTTGTTTCCAGCTCCGATTGCGATTATTTGCAGGTGAGTGAAGCTCATTGCATCCCTGTCAAGCCAACTGGCTTTTTAGCAGTTTCAGCTCTATTTATGAGCCTGATTTGTGAAAACAAATTGAACTTATTTGTTGAAAGACTCAATCCGACACCACTGTCTTTTTGGTTTGTATCTACATACCTCTTCAGTAGTGTTATTTTCACAAACTTGGCACCGCTAAGGAAACAAGTACTTCCACATTTGCAAAACTGATAAACTTTTCTCCACGAGCTCATCAAAGGTACCTTTGATTCGTCTTTGCTATCAATATTTGAACATTCAACCTTTATTTGCACTTTTTGCTATAAAAATCTTTAATTCTTAAATTGTTTTTAAGTTAAATTTCTCAATCTTGCATGCATGGTTTGTGAATTTGTTTTTATCATTTAACTTTTTGTTTTCATTGTTCAAATTTCAGTTATTTTTTACAATTTTGAAATGTTCGATTTCGAATTTGTTTTTTCGTTTCACCTTTTCATTTTCAATTTAAAAACAAAACAAAAACAACAACAACAACATGGAAGTTTGAAAATTATGACTTAAAGTTGAAAAGTTGTGACTTGATTTTAAAAGTTATTACTTGAAAGGTTGTGAGTATCCTACAGGCAACCCAAGCTGTAAGTTTGTTGTTGGGGTTTAGTGCATAGGGCAAGATTTATAGACTTTGTATGGGAAAAATACGACTCACGATATCGTAGAAATGGGGTACAAACAACGCAAAAAGCTTGCTCACCATATTTGTTGTCTCCTTGTGTCGTTTCTGTACCTTCTGGGTCATTCTGAGGCAATTTAGAAGAGATTCCCATTTTGGAGTTTCCTCCCCCCCCATTAAACGGTCCATGAGAGTTGACAAGAGTCGCTCAACAAGCGTGTGAAACTCACATCAACTCTCATCGAAATTTTCAACATGTTCAAAGTTGATGAGAGCTCTTGAGAGTCGATGAGGGTGTATGAGAGTTGGCGGTCAAACGAGAGCGAGAGTTTGAACTTCCATCAACTCTCATCGACTCTTGTGCTCGTTTGATCCCGGCTTTAGAACTGTCCTATCTGGAGTAGTAATCTGCTAGGAATGTGGCCGGCTTTGAAAAAAGGAAATAGCCGCTCGGTATTGCCTCAATGTAGATGTTAGGTTCTTGTAGTTGAAACGACAAACTAAAGCTTCGTCTAATTTTAATCCTTAGATGAAGCTTGCAGCTGCTTTTCTGTTGGCCGTTGTTCTGTTGTTCACCCTGCACACAAGTGCTTCAATACCGTGGAAAATCGATAGAGATAAAGAGACACAAGTACCGATATCTCGGCTCGTGGAAAAGATGAAAAATCAAGTTTCTGCCAGGCAGGAGCTGACTAAACGCAAACCAAATTGTTGTGGGAGCCCGCCAAACTCGTGCCATTGCTGTGCCGCTGCGTGCGGACGCTAGTTTAGTTGAAACTGGTTCAACACCCGACTGCAGTGATGTCCATTTTCTGCAGTGGAACTGGAATTGTAACTGTGCTGGTTAAATGTAAAGTTAAATAATGTGAAATAAAGCTGAAGTAATTGGGGCCGAATTACAAACTCTGGTGTTTTCATCTATGGGTTTCGAGCACACCAGCCAACCCAAACATTTTGGACTCATGACGCGGAAGAATTGTCTTCCTTCCTTCACGTAAATAGATTTGGATTTATCCAGCATTTTAAGAAAGATTTATCAGAAACAACAACCGTCATAGTAATTCTTTAGTCAGAAACAAAAACAACGACTGAAGAAATCCTTTTCACACAAGAATGCCTTTAGGCTATTCCAATTAGTATTTCAAGTTCTACCGGTAGGTAATATTTAGGATTTCGTGTCTTTGACGAAACTGAGAAGTGGTTAAAATAGACTCTTCTCGCCGCCCCTAATAACTATAAATCTAATATTCTTTCTGTTAAATTACAGAAAATCAGAGCAGTGTTGTGTTATAATACTTCATGACAGAACTCAAAACTATCTGAACAGAAAAACGCATAAACCACTGTTTTGTTTGCAGCATAAAGTCCTTATTTTTTATTTAAACGTTTTTGATATAAAAACCATTTCTCATAGGAATTACGTCGAGGTTGCAGGACGGCCAAAAGTTGTAACTTTTAAGTATTCTTAAAAGAACATGCTAAGAATATATCAGAGGCTGAGGATATAAAATTAAACCTGAAGGAATTTGTTATAACAACTGCTGACAAGCTCTGCCGGTAGCACATTTCTCACACTTTATTTGTGACTCGACTCTTGCATACAATGCTGTCTTTTTCGGTTTAACTGACCAGTTTTAATAAATCTAGGTGCTTACAGAAAAATGCATTTGACTACCGATAGGATAAGTTTTAATGTTGGAAAAAGCTTTGGAACATGTTTTGTTTGACTTCAGTATTTCCGTGGTTTATTGTATTGGCGGAGGCTAACAAAATGTTCGAAAAGTGAACATGGGCCGAATTACGTAAGTGCATGTATAGACTATAAAAATTTACTTGTTTCAGTCTACTGTAAAATGTGATTAAAACCTTAATAGTAGAGAGTAGACCTTCCCTTTTTTGACGATTACAAATCATTCAGAATTAGGTGTCAAAAGACCAAGAAAAGCAAAGGTGTATATAACTTTTCTTTGCCAAAAGGAATTCTCTGTTTTAAAAGCAGAGTATATACTTACGAGACTATGATCTACTCTTTCGCCTACATATAACTCGGATTTCCTGATTTGTTCTCGCAGTTGGTTATTAGGTATATTATTCATGTCGTTTTTATATTTTTGGTAATTGTTGTTTAGCCACAACGTTAATGGTGTTTTGCTTTACTTTCACCGTAATCACCGTCGGTCACCCCGTCTATTGGTTTCAAGAAGGTTGCCATTTTGTTTCCAGCTCGGATTGTGATTATTTGCAGGCGAGTGAAGCTCATTTTAGTTAATTTCAGGTTGTTTTTGCCCCTCTGTCAGGCCAACTGGCTTTTCAGCAGTTTCAGCTCTGTTTGTGAGCCCGTTTTGTGAAAGCAAATCGAACCTATTTGTTGAAAAACTTAATCCGACACAGCTGGTTTGTTTTGGTTTGTATCCACAGACCTCTTCAGCAGTGTTATTTTTCACAAACTTGGCACTGCTAAGGAAACAAATACTTCCGCATTTGCATGCCTGATAAAAAAAAAACATTCTTCCACGAGCTCACCAAAGGTGCCTTTGATTTGTCTTGCTATTAATATTAGAACTTCAATAATTATTTCCGCTTTTTGCTATTTATGATACCGTACTTCAATACCGTGGAAAAAGGAGAGAGACACAAGTACCGATATCTCGGCTCATGGAAAAGATGAAAAACCAAGTTTCTGCGAGGCAGGAGCTGACTAAACGCAAACCAGATTGTTGTGGCATCGCACCATAATCGTGTTCTTGCTGCCCCGTTCTGTGCGGGCTCTAGTTCTGAATTGAAATTGGTCAAATACTGCAGTGCTGTCCACTTGCTGCAGTGGAGGCTGAAATTGTAACTGTGCTGGTTAAAATTAAAGTTAAAATAATGTGAAATAAAGCTGAAGTAATTTTGAGCCAATTACAAACTCTGGCGTTGGCGTCTTTGGGGTTCAGATGTTTCGACTCATGACGAAGAATTGACTTCCTTCCTTCTCGTGAATAAATTTGGATTTACCAGGATTTTAAGAAAGTTTTATCAGAAATAACAATTAATTCTTTAGTCAAAAACAACAATCACACAAGAATGGCTTTAGGTTATTCCAATTAGTATTTCAAGTTCGAGGAAACATTTACGATATAGTTTGTTTGACGAAACTGAGAAGTGATCAAAATAGACCCTTAATTCTCCACGTAATAACTATAAATCTAATATACTTTCTGTCAAGTTATTGAAAATCAGAGCAGTGTCGTATTATAATACTCCCTGACACAACTCAAAAGTGAAAAGAAACGCATAAGCCATTGTGTTGTTTCCAAGCATAAATATCCTTGCTTTTGATTTAAAAAGTTTTTGATAGAAAAAACATTTTTTCATAGGAATTACGTTGAGGTTGATAGATGGCCAAAAGTGTCAACTTTTAAGTGTTCTTAAAAGAACATGCTAAGAACGTATCAGAGGCTGAGGATATAAAGTAAGGAATTCGTTATTACACTGAACTGGTGACAAGCTCTGCGGGTAGCACATTTCTCACACGTTTATTTAGTACAGCCATAGGGCTAAATTGTGTGATTGTAGACTAAAAATGTACATGTTCTTGCTGTGGGAACATCATACGAAACTCCAAATATGATAGAAAAATGGATATTTGGCAATATTTTGATATCTTTTGTGGTAACACATAGTACAGTATGTTAGATTTAAGATATCGGTACTCGCAATTGCCACAGTGCCTTTTAAAGTATTGTAAAGCTGATGATCAAAGCGTGAATGATTTTCAAAATTACTTTTAAAAACCAAGAGTTTGAAACAGAAAAAAACTCCATAAAATATTTTTGTTTACTTACTATCGGCATTTGCTGCGGATGGAAGGCAGCGGGAGCTCAGGTAATAGGACTCACGGTCCCTTCTAGGCATGACTTCCTTGGTCAGCGAGTTAAAATAAAATATGGTGCATTATACAAATTGTGCAATGGTGAAAAGTGCCTATTTACAAAAAAAAAAACATTTGTCGCGCGTATATTGAATATATACCGTAGTATGCACAACCGTTAACGGTATTGAGAAGATGCTAACAATTACAGACTGATAAGAGATTTGGTTTACGACAGATAGGACAGATGATTCGCTAAGTACGGACATTGTCAGCATCAAAGGTAGAGTTAAGCCTTTTATGGACCACAAATTGAAGGATGCAGTAGATTCAGAGGCTCGGATAGTGGAAGGGAGAGAGTTCCAAAGCGGGCACTATTCGCACAAAGTAGAAGGCACGGAAGGTGATAATAGCTTTTGATGGGTGGAGTTTCAGATCTAATCCCATGCAGCCTTTCCTGGTTCTTGAGTTAGCGAAAGATAGAAGGTCGTAAATATCAAGCAGGATCAAGAGGTCGAGGTATTCAAGGAAGAATATCATATCACCATATACTGAGTTTAACTAGTGTACTGCATTATTTTTTCTGTCTTCCTTCTCTCGTTACAAAGTCTTCTTCGTGTACGTTGATCTACATACGGGGCACGCATGTCTACTGTCCAATGAGAATTCTTCAAAGGCCTCAAGGCACGTGGTATGGAAGACATGCGAGCAAGACAGTAAGACTGTTGGTCGCACACGTGTCTGGTCACTTCCGACCACACCCTGCCTGTGATATGCACCCGACTGTGCCAGGGGCATGATGCAGATAGGACAGTCCTTGTCACAACGCTGTACTGCCTGAAAGTGTAATAAGAACAATGCAAATGTTCATGTTACAACTGCATACGTATTTCTTGGATTCTATTTTTTTATTTTCCCTTTTGTAGAATAGACCCTTTTCACACTTTGTTAGCACTTTGTACACCAGAAATGGAAAAAGGTCAAAGTTAGCAAGTATCGAAAGTTTAGGGATTTAATACTGAAAACTGTGGCACTGATAAAGTTTTTAAAAACAGAAAATTTAACGGAGAAAGTACGGAAATTTTGCGTTGGACGGGCATTGATGCAATTCGGGCCTCGATCCCATGCAAATTCTCATACACTTTCTTTTAGAATTTCGGTGTATTTTTTGTTTTCAAAAACCACACCAGTGTCATAGTTTTCAATATTAAGCCCCTAAATTTTCGGTATATACTAACTTTGACCTGCTCTTTCCATTCCTGGTATTTACAGAGTGCTAACATCAGGTTTTCAATTGACTCCAAAAGCATGAGAAGGGGCTAGTGATTATTTAGTAACAGATTGTTCTTGCTATTATCTTCCCAATTCAGTTTAACCACCAAAAACCAACACCCGATCACGTTATGAACACTGCTAGAAAATCTGTGTATTTTTGCAAATCCAGTCCCAAACGTGCTGCTTCGCAATGACGTAGACGCGTAGCCAAATGACGTAGATATGTGTGTACTGCTGTTTCATTCTGTCACACTCCATGTTACCCAGTGTGGGTAACGACTGGTATAAAACTCAAGATATTCTAAAATTCAGTAACGCTAAGCACTTCTACTCTTCAAAGGAGGAAAATCAATTGACATGTTACATACATGTGGCAGCTGATTCAAAGTTGGAACAGTTCTTTTTTCCAAATTCGTCTTGGAAGAGCTGGTGTTAAAAGGCCGAACTACTTGACTCACCTTTAATTGCACTTGCTGCCACTTGCTGTCCGTTACAACAACAAGTCGATCTTCTCCTACATGTCTAGAATAATTTGAAAAACAAGCTAGTTAGTAATCAGAGCTATGAAACAAACCAGCATAGCATAATGAAGGGGTAATTTCGGTTTATCTGCTACTTATTTATTATTCGTACAGAGGGTCCAGTTCAGGATGGGCTGGTTTAAATGAAGCTCTAGCTGTGAGAGGGAAAAAAACGCTAGAAAAACACATGTTTTGTTTGACTTCAGTGTTTCCGTGGTATACTGCACTGACGGAGGCTGACAAAATGTTCGAAAAGTGAACATACATTTAAGATAAGCTAAGATAAGCTTTTAATATTGCAGCCCTTGGGCCGAATTGCGTAAGTGTAGACTATAAAAATTTAATTGTTTCAAAGGTAATTGTTAAAATTGTACTACAAGTAAAATGTGATTAAAACCTTAATTGTAGATAGTAGACCTTCCCTTTTTTGACGATTACAAATCATTCAGAATTCGGTGTCAAAAGATCAAGAAAAGCAAAGGTGTATATATTAAACTTTCTTTGCCAAAAGGAATTCTCTGTTAAGCAGAGTATATACTTACGAGACTATGATCTACTCAGTCTATATGCTTTCGGCTACATATAACTCGGATTTCCTGATTTGTTCTCGCAGTTGGTTATTAGGTATATTATTCATGTCGGTTTTATATTTTTGGTAATTGTTGTTTATAGCCAAAACGTTAATAGTGTTTAGCTTTACTTTCACCGTAATCACCGTCTAGGTTTCAAGAAGGTTGCCATTTTGTTTCCAGCTCTGATTTGCAGGCAAGTGAAGCTCATTTTAGCTAATTTCAGGTTGCTTTTGCGCCTCTGTCAAACCAACTGGCGTTTTAGCAGTTTCAGCTCGACTTAATATGACCCTGCATGTTTTGTGAAAGCAAATCGAACATATTTGTTGAAAGACTCAATCCAACACCACTGGTTTGTTTTGGTTTGTATATACAGACCTCTTCAGTAGTGTTATTTTCACAAACTTGGCCCCGCTAAGGAAACAAGTACTCCCCTATTTGCAAAACTGACAAAAACTTTTCTCCACGAGCTCACCAAAGGTGCCTTTGATTTGTCGGCATTTGCTATTAATATTTGAACATTCAATATTTATTTACACTTTTTGCTCTTAAAATCTTCATTTCTTAAATTGTTTTTAAGTTTAGTTTCTAAATCTTGGTTTGTAAATTTGTTTTTTTGTTTTTAACTTTTTGTTTTCAATGTTCAAATTTCAATTATTGCTAACAAGTTTGAAATCTTCGATTTCGAATTTGTTTTTTCGTTTCACCTTTTCATTTTCAGTTTAAAAACAAAACAAAAAATAAGAACATGGAAATTTGAAAGATATAACTTAAATTTGAAAAGTTGTGACTTGAATTTAAAAAGATGTTACTTGAAAGGTTGTAAATATCCTACAGGCAGCCCAAGCTGCAAGTTTGTTGTTGGGGTTAAGTGGGGTCAGATTTATAGACTTTGTATGGTAAAAAGTACGACTTTCACGATATCGTAGAAATGGGGTAAAAACAACACAAAAAGCTTGCTCACCATATTTGTTGTCTCCTTGCGTCGTTTCTGTACCTTCTGGGTCATTCTGAGGCAACTTACAAGAGATTCCCATTTGGGAGTTTCCCCCCGTTAGAGTCCATGAGAGTTGACAAGAGTCGCTCAACAAACATGTGAAACTCCCATCAACTCTCATCGAAATTTTGAACATGTTCAAAGTTGATGAGAGCTCTTGAGAGTCGATGAGGGTGCATGAGAGTTGGCGGTCAAACGAGAGCGAGAGTTTGAACTCTCATCGACTCTTGTGCTCGTTTGACCCCGGCTTTAGAACTGTCTTATCTGGAGTAGTATTCTGCTGGGAATTTGGCCGGCTTTGAAGAAAAGAAATAGCCGCTCATTCTTGTCTCAATGTATAGATGTTAGGTTCTTGTAGTTGAAACGACAAACTAAGAGCTTTGTCTAATTTTAACCTTAGATGAAGCTTGCAGCTGTTTTTCTGTTGGGCGTTGTGCTGTTATTCACCCTGCGCACAAGTGCTTCTATACCTTGGAAAAGGAGAGAGATAGAGAGACACAAGTACCGCCGGATATCTCGGCTCATGGAAAAGAGGAAAAACCAAGTTTCTGCGAGGCAGGAGCTGACTAAACGCAACTCCGACCCAGAGTGTTGTGGGAGCCCGCCATACTTGTGTTCTTGCTGTGCCGGCGCTAGTTCAATTAAAATTGGTTCAATACTGCAGTGCTCTCCACTTGCTGCAGTGAAACTGAAATTGTAACTGTGCTGGTTAAAATTAAAGTTAAAATAATGTGAAATGAAGCTGAAGTAATTTTGAGCCAATTACAAACTCTGGCGTTGGCGTCTTTGGGGTTCAGAACTTTGACTCATGACGAAGAATTGACTTCAGGACTTCCTTCTCGTAAATAAATTTGGATTTACCAGGATTTTAAGAAAGTTTTATCAGAAATAACAACTAATTCTTTAGTCAAAAACAACAATCACACAAGAATGGCTTTAAGTTGTTTTAAACGTTTTTGATATAAAAACCATTTTTTCATAGGAATTACGTTGAGGTTGAAAGACGGCCAAAAGTTGTAACTTTTAAGTGTTTTTAAAAGAACATGCTAAGAACATATCAGAGGGTGAGGATATAGAACAAGGAATTTGTTATTGCAACTGGTGACAAGCTCTGCGGGTAGCACATTTCTCACACGTTCATTTGCAGCACTAGGGCTAAATTGTGTGATTGTAGACTAAAATTTACATGTTTAAGATTGTACTATAAACATATATGTAATTAAAAACTTTTTGTAATTACGAGTAAGGTCGATGACATAAAAAGGGTTTGGAATAGAATATATAAATTTATATGATTCTAAGGCATTTAGTAAAAGGTTATATAAATGTGTATATAATTAAAAACTATTTGCATTCACAAGTGAGGCCGAGGCCATAAAAAAGGTTTTGGAATGCCTGTTTGTTCTTGCTCAGAGAACATCATACAAAACTCCAAATATGATCGAAAAATGGATATTTGGTAATATTTTGATATCTTTTGTGGTAACACATAGTATAGTATGTTAAATCTAAGATATCGGTACTCCCAATTGCCATAGTACCTTTTAAAGTACTTGTAAAGCCGATGATCAAAGTGTGAATGATTTTCAAAATTACTTCTAAAAACCAAGAGTTTGAAACAAAAAAAAACTCCATAAACTAGTTTTATTTATTTACTAACGGCATTTGCTGCGGATGGAAGACAGCGCGAGCTCAGGCAATAGGACTCAAGGTCCCTTCGACTTCCTTGGTCAGCGAGTCAAAATAAAATATGGTGCAACATACAAATTGTACAATGGTGAAAAGTGCCTATTTACAAAAAAAAAATAATTGTCACGCGTATATTAAATATACCATATTTATTCTAAACCTCTTAAAAGATGGGTGGACAGTAACGGCATGGTCATAAACATGCGCAAGACCAAATGTATGGTTATTGGTACGCGCGCCAGACTACGTTCCCAGTGCCTAGATCTCTCCATCAGTGGCACCCCCATTAACCAACTCGAGGAAAACAAACTTCTTGATCTAGTAATTGATCAACATCTAACTTGGCAAAGTCATTTGGACTACGTTTGTTCCAAGTTTCTCAACGCCTTGCTCTACTAAGAAGAGTTAAATCTTTTTTATCGACCCATGATAGACAGTTATTCCATAAAACAATGGTTGCCCCGCTGTACGAATATGGGTGT
>JAOEHT020157803.1:0-19994 GCA_025448195.2 Parazoanthus atlanticus
TATATAATTTCAGCCCCCCCCCCCCCCCCCCCAGTACTAGAATCACCAGAAAAGAACCGAGATCTCAGTTCATATGAAACCTTGGCCGGCACTCCCGCTTGTCACTGATTATACTCACAACAACTACCTTGGTGGCAGAGTCTGATGACAGGACGCCATTGGCCAAACACTCGGCCTGTTGTACGGTGGTGAGCCGCACGGCAGACTGTTTGAGGGTGAGTTGGATGGAATGCTGATGAACGGAGCCGCCTTCCTGCAGCTGAACCGTGTGCAGATACTTGGTGCAGCGAGGCTTCTTCACACTTGACTAGGGGTTGAAAGAACATTTGTTGTATTTTCTAACAAACATTGAAAAACAGTTCTGCTTTATTTTCAAACAAATTAACATACTATTAAGATACAAGGAAATCTAAAAAAGCTACTAATTGCAAACACTATATAAAATGGAAAATGGTAAGACAAAGACTAAAATTTTACTTGGGAGAGGCTTATTTTAAAAGCTGACAGAGTTTTTGTTTCCCGTAGTGACAAGTCCAAAGTAATCCATACGTCAGTTGCAGCATTTATACTGGTCCAACGTCCCCATCTTCTTGTCGCATTTGATTTCCGAATGTTTTGTTTGGATCGCGTGTTATATTCATGAAAGTCCTCGTTAAGTTATACTGGACAGCATGCGAAAATAAGCGCTGCAGTTTAGAGTGATTTTATTTAGCACCGGTCTTTACAGCTCTATGGCCATCGCATTTATTATTGCATTCCAACAGAGATTTTCGTCTTTTGAAGCTTTGTCTGACTTCATTTTCATATAGAAATGGCAGCTTACATTCTTTCTAATAAATTCATAGAAGAAGAAGAAGAAGAAGAAGAACAACAACAACAACAACAACAACAACAAGAACAAGAACAAGAAGAACAAGAAGAAGAACAAGAAGAAGAACAAGAAGAAGAACAAGAAGAACAAGAAGAAGAACAAGAAGAACAAGAAGAAGAACAAGAAGAAGAACAAGAACAACAACAACAACAAGAACAACAACAACAACAACAACAACAACAACTAGCTCTGATCGTTGCAGAGTAGCATTAGAATATGTTTTAGAAGGTCCGGTTCGCTGCTTCTTTCCTCAGGCCAGGCAAGATAACTAAAGTTTTTGTAGACTAACCATCAGCACTTTACTTATACTGACTTACGTCTACAGATGAGAGCAGCTACAACTCTCTTGATACTAACTGGTTGACTGTCTTGTCTGTTGCTACGTTACCAGGAATTACTGCAACTGCCATCTACAACTATGCCTGCAAACATACATATAACACGGACCAGTCAGCATTGTTCACGTATTTTAAATCACTGCTGCTACTTCAGGTTCTGATAAACTAAAGTTAGGCCGAGACTGCTGAAGAATAGCCCTATACTTTAAAAATATCTTTAATAATAAATAATAAACTGAATGAATTTCGAGAAAAGGCAAAAAAGATTAGTGCAGTACTACAAAAAACAGGGGTTGCTCTGACCAATTCCGTGTTGCCACTTCCCACCCCTTCCCTCCCCCATCATTTTTCCGGGAGTTCCCCCTCTGGGCTACCATAAACTTCTCCTGGGCAAAACACGTTAAACGTGAACTCACCTCGTACTCCACGATGCATTCTACTGTTGGTACACAACAGTCACTTGCCACCTTCCACTTGTCCATCACATAAGGAGGCTACAGCAGAAAATCAACAAAATCACCGTTAATAATTTTCCCCGAAGAGTTATCCAGAGAGAGTAGCGTTCGTCAAAGAAAGCCGTTTATTTCCATTTCTCTTGAAAGACTTCTAATTGGAACACAAGTCACATCATGATGTTTCACCCGCAAAATATAAACTAGTTCGCGGATGAGAATTCTGTGTGCAGTCCTCTTCCAAACTGCCTCCCAAAGAGCACATTAACCCTGCCAAATTCTCATGACTTGTCTCCATATATTGCCTATAATAAAATAACTTGGAAAAATTTTACATTTTATCTTAAGAGACTTTGGAGTGGCTAACCGAATCTCTCATTATCACAACCAATCAACTTATTTTGTACTAATACTGTAAGGGGAAGATAAATTTCATAAACTTGGCGGAAATGAAAGGATTAAAAAAATGGCCAAAACTATATCGGAACTACTGTATAGTAAGACTCTTATTTTTAAGCGGGATGGGAAGTGCCTGGTTTATATCTTTAGGGAAAAAAAACATAACCAAAATTTGGCATTGTAAGTTTAAGTTTGTGGAAATCCCATACACGGTGAGTCTTTCAGATTTCCAACGCAGGTTCAACTCTTGATCAGATACTCGCTAAAATCTTGGCAAGATAAATAGCCGGATTCCAATATGACACCACTGTAAATATTTTGCCTCATTAGCATAATATAGCATAAATCCAACTTCAAGATTTAAAAAAAATGTCCATAAACTGAAAAAGCACGACACAGTTAGTACTTACCAACGATTATAGTCCAATATGTTGAATACTTTTTGAGTAATGGGTCTTTGAAAATGTCGAAAATTACAAAGAATGTGTGGGTATAGGCACAAATTGTCTCCAGCCATAAAAATATCTATAAATTCTTCAACATATCAAGCCCAAGTTTTCAATATGTCAAATTTGGACTCCGTTTGTTTAAAGTTTGTAGTTGAATTTACGCTATACTATGTTAATAAGTCAAATTAATTGTAAACAATGAAGTCATCGCAAATCCGCCTATGACTTTGATGTTCCGTTTGCCTTCTCAAGTAATTTTCTTGTTCATTTTAATACCGTAGTTCAAGAAACCGTTTAACGTAAACACAATTTCATGCATGTTTCCTTTAAAGTGTAAAATGCTTACTCCTAGTCCTAACATAACGTTTTACTACTATAGCAAATGCTAGTGCAACGTGTTATGCTACTAGATCAATAAAAAACTATGGTAGGCATTGCGAGTAAGATTAAATATGTTATGTTTTACTTCGTACCTGTGTAAATGTAATTGTTTCGTTCGAAGTTTTGATGACAAATGACACATCCTACAAAAAAAACAAAAAACAAACGAACTTACATTCCCAAACTTACCATCTCCCTCTTCAAGAATAAAAGCATGAGTATAATAGTTTCATAATAGTTAGTTCAACCCTCCCAAAAATAGGTTCAACAATCTGAAGGTCTTGATCTGTTGTAACGGCTTTGAGAAAAAGGACCAAACAAATTGTTGAGTCTTGCTTGTCTCAAAGTACGAAATTACATACGAATACCATCTAAATAATATCAAGTGGAAAATAAGCAAAATGGCAAACTGAAAAACGACAAAAATTTAACAACAAAATATACCTGTAAGATTTTAGACGTGCCATTATCAAATACCATGAACCGCCCTTCCCTCCACTTACATTTTTTAATTGATCGATCGATCGACTGATTGATTGATTGATTGATTGAAAAACAACTGCAAAAAGTAATGCTGTCAACGACACAATTTCATACATCAGTGAAACAGTCCAAGTTGCTATTTCCCTAACTTTAAATGTAATGCTAATTGAAAACTTGCAAACTTGTAGCTACCTGTAGGAACAATTTGTAAGTAGCTAGAATATTGCCTAAACAACAGGATACTGAAAACATGTGTATCTTTCATTCAAGTGGAAAATCAAGACTTTTTAAGAAAATCGTACATATTTAAGACCCTCTTTGGCAAGATCTTAAACATAAGATCTTAATCATGAATATAACAAAATAGGACTCGGGAACTCTGTAATATTTCTACACGAAGTACCTTTATCAAGGTTAATCCACTTTCTTCACCGTCGACTTCGACAAACATTTTCCATTTGTGCTCCTTCAAAGCAAAAAATTCACGCTCAGTTTTGGGGCAAGGGAGAGAAACAACGGCAAGGAAAGAAAGCGCAAAAATATAGGATGATGAATTCGTAAACAAGTCCTAGGAAAGAGAGCAAGATGCAAGAAAAATACAGGTGAAGCAATTCCAGGGCGATCGTGTTTCCACATTTCGTTATCTCAGGTAAGAAAAATGTAGAGACATATAACAAGACAAAATAAAACAGGATTTCTTTTACATTTTACAGCCTGTTGCAATTCAGTAGCAAAGGCATACTAGGGGTACGTACAGATTATAGATTCCTAACAAAATAGATTGCAAGGCAATACATATGACAAGTACGTTCTTGTGTACCTGAGACGACTGGCCCAATCTACAGTGGTTACCAAATAGCAGTTCAAGGTTTAACTGCTGTGGCGTTGGAGAGGGACTGCAATCTACTTCATCTGCCTGCAAATGCAGGTAAAGTTAAGTTGTTATAAGAATTGAACATTTTCGAAAAAATCTCTAACGTTTGTCTAAGACTGTCTGTGTTTACAAACGATTTACTGGTTTTGCGACATGCTCCAAGTAAACTGTGACGTGGGCACCCTGAAGCTAATTTTTATCACTATCACTATCACATCACATCACATCACATCACATCACCGTAACCGTAACCATCACCGTCACCGTCAGTATCACGGTCACCGTCACTATCACCGTCACTCACTCTCACCGTCACCGTCACCGTCACTCTCACTGTCACCGTCACCGTCACTCTCACTGTCACCGTCACCGTCACTCTCACCGTCACCGTCACTCTCACCGTCACCGTCACTCACTCTCACCGTCACCGTCACTCACTCTCACCGTCACTCTCACTGTCACCGTCACTATCACCGTCACCGTCACTCTCACTGTCACCGTCAGCATCACCGTCACCGTCAGTATCACCGTCACCATCACCGTTACCATCACTATTACCGTCACCGTCACCGTCACCATCACCATCACTATCACCGTCACCATCACTATCACCGTCACCGTCACCATCACTATCACTATCACCGTCACCGTCACCATCACCATCACCATCACCATCACCATCACCATCACCATCACCGTCACCATCACTATCACCGTCACCATCACTATCACCGTCACCGTCACCATCACCATCACCATCACTATCACCGTCACCGTCACCGTCACCATCACCGTCACCATCACCATCACCATCACCATCACTATCACCGTCACCATCACTATCACCGTCACCGTCACCATCACCATCACTATCACCGTCACCGTCACCATCACTATGTTTCCTACCGTAAGCTGTATTGGTATCAAGATGTGACAAGTTTTCCAATGAATTGAATTGGGTATTTTCTTACTTTATAGAATTATATGGCAATCAAATTTTTTGCAAGACTGCAATTAACCTTTGTTTAGTAGAATAATCTAAATCTATGATCTGCAAAGGGTGTAACCCATCCCCACAGATGTGCAGGTTCAGGTGTTAAGATGAGTGGATGTGAATATCTTAAGGTTGAATCAAGATTGTGACTGATCAGGAAGGAGAATTAAAGCTAGGCAAAAAATACACGTTTAACGGTCAAGCTGATTCAGAATAATTTGCAAAAACACAACATCTGCACCATTGAGCAGAAAACCTTAAGTTTGAGAAAATCCGTCGGTAACATTCACTTTACCACCCAAAAGAAATTGTTATAGTGATTCAAACCTTTAACAACGGTGGAAAATGAACTAACAGTTCACTCTCATTCCTCAGGTGGCCGACTTGTTCCTGTGATATCAAAACAAATTGAGATTGTAAGCATCTTGTCGAGTATCCTACTATGGAGAAAACCCTGGGTAGGGTTTGTAAACACTTTTTTATTTTAAATCTAAATTCCAAGACTTTTCCACAACTCATAATCTTTACTTATTCCAGAAAATTCATGCCCTAGAAATCTGAAAATGTCCCGCAAATTGACGGATTATCAAGCATACATTGTTCACACAGATCCGTTTTTCCATGACTTTCAAGACCAATTTTGATTTACCAGGTTTTCCAATCCTGGATATTGAAAATATGTTGAAACCTAGTCGCATAAGCCACCAAATGGTCCTGCTGGCCATATGGATACTGCAAGAAAGAACAATTACTTTAAGTATGGATATAGAGTAAAAGGAAAATACGTTGAAAAAGTCTCTCAGTACCATGAGTTCCATCCTGTGACCGAACGAGTCAACGCCCAGTGATTTCAGTCCATCATCTTCCAACTGTAGCAATCTGCAGCACCAGATATAAACAGTCAGTTTTCTAATAGACTCACTAGTACAAGTTCAACTTAACACTGTAATTTCTCAGCGAGATGAGCTGATCTCTTATTTTAACAGCATTTATTGTCTTGCCGGTAATTTTGCACTATTTGCGGTAATATATGAAGAACTTGTGAAACAGACTTCTCGGGTGCCCTCAGGAAATCCGTTCTGATTTCTGTAATTTACCATCGGGTGTTTTTATAATGGCAATTAACGGTAGATGTGCCCACACAACTTGCTAGGGGTGTAGCCAGCACTCACTTTAAAAGCCTCCTCATTTTAAGAACTGAAATTCTGATTGTCAAGGCGGGAAATACGATTTCTGACTGACCTGATTTTCAAATTCAAAATTCCCTAAATTTCAGTCTGGCTTCGTCCAAGCGGAACATCTGTTGTTGTTTATGAATATGCGATTGCACAGTACACTGTTCAAATTACAAAGTACATCCGGTGAATATGGTATCTACCTTCTATATTTTAACTTTCAAAACAAGTTAATTAAAACGGGTTGGGAAACGTTCTACAATAGATGTAGGCCGAAAAGTCAAAATACTCAAAGTTACTACTGTTTCTCGGTCTCGTGAAATTCCGCTGAGGAACGAACATTAACAAGTACAACTTGTAAAAAGTGACGACCACGGAAGAAATAAATAAATAAATAGAATAAAATAAATAAAATAAAATAAAATAAAACAAAACAAAACAAAACAAAACAAAACAAAACAAAACAAAACAAAACAAAACAAAACAAAACAAAATAAAATAAAATAAAATAAAATAAAGGCAAGATCAAAATCTTGGGCTGAAATACGCAAAACGAAAAATCTATGTAACAGGCGTAATACACTGTGTGGTGGCAAACTAAAGAGCTACCAGCTATAAATGATGCTGGTGAGTATGACTGTACTTGTATACCTATTAGATCTGCACCACATTACCCTTTACTATTTGATTAACATTTCTGAAGGTTGCTTTGCCATCGTCTTGACCGCTTCTGGGGTCATTTGTGGGATCATGCTTTTCTGTAGCTTGTAATCAGTTTGTGTTAACTGAAGTCTTCAACAAGTCTGATATTGAAGCGTGGGCCTCTTTTCTTGTCCTTGGCAGCTTTGAGCACCCTATTCGGTATGAACGGGAGTTAAAACTTCGCAGTAATTTGTCTCGTCTTCTTCCTTGTCTTTTTCCGGTAGGGTGTGTCGGTTTTCTATCTCCGAGTACGGATCGAAGAAGCAAATATCTTGACTGAGTATGTCCCTAACTGTTTGGAAACAATCTTCTGCTTCCACCTCGGGAACTCGCGTTCCGAGTTTTTAGTTTTTTTCCAGATCCTTTAAAGGGTCTCCCGTTTCTTTTTAGTGGTTTTAGAGCTTCCCATCTGCATCGTCGATCACATGAATAAATTCAACAGATTGATCCACGTCGAGTATTCTTTTATTAATTCCCACGTGGAATTCTTCGAGTTGATTTTGGCCTATTTGCTCGCATATTTCTGACTTGACAATCTTACGAATTCTCTCAGGATTTCAGAGATCTTCGTCACGTTCCGTGGCTTCGGTTGACGGCTTTCGTGAACTACCTCCGCTCTTAGAAACTTTTTTCCGAGGGATTTTTGCTTGTAGTGCTCATGGCTGATTGTTTCGACAAGAGATGAGCTTGTAAGTGAATCTTCAGTTTGAATGGGAGTCTTTTCAAAAAACAAACCTGCGGAACTTGAAAGCGCACGTCTTTACTCGAGCAATCATGAATATCCCAATCTCCGATGAACTATATATAACTGACTACTCGAATTTCGTTCGTTTCTATAATAACATTCTTGCTGTTCACTTTTAAACTCCGCATTCGATATGAATTTAAAATTGCAACACTGAAGCAATAAATGTTTGAATAGAAGTTGTACTTTTCAGAGTTTAATTTCTATCGTTTTAAGGGCTATATACAAGAAAATGTCTTCAACTGAGTAATTTTTTTTTTAATTATCAGGTAACTGTCGAGTTTTGGTTTATTGCTTTTTTCTTACCAAATGCTCAAAAACCATGCAGTCCGCCATCAATTTTATGTTGTACAAAAAGGAAGAGATCACCAGTACAGATATGTTAATGCCGCGACACAATCTGTATTCTTCTTACATGTAAAACCTGCTCGTTTTTAATCGTTTTAACTGATCATGGAGTAATAACACGAATAAAAGAAAATATTAACTGACATAAATAGAATTGTAAGATCTTTCTTAAATTCTTCCTGCAAATGTGATTATTGTTCAAACTTTTATGAACCGAAGTGCATTACTCGATTTAAGCAGGTGCAACATTGCGTGAAATATTGCAGAAATAGGAATTGAATATACTTCAACAATATTGCGCGCAATTATTTCTGAGAGCTGACACACTGCGCAATTTCCACACTGCGTACAATATATTGCACCGTGTCTGGCGTTGCCTTCGTAAACTACCAGTTTCTAACTCTAGTAGCAGGAACAATGGATTTCAAAGCTTAATTTCAATTTGTTTTCAATTCAAAGTTGATATTAAAGAGAAAATAAGGCAAGTTGATGCAGCAAGCAAAAAACCAATCAATGTAAAGAGAACTGTTCTGTTCAAATGGTGTGAAAAATGATATTTCACTGTGTAGAATTTCCAAGCGATCCTTCATTCATTCAGCTTCCGAAGACATTCCACTTGTTGATTCCGCTGCTCAAAGCTTAAGACACCTCCAGAAAGGCTTACAAATTCAGCAAAATATGATCGGCTGTTTTGTAGATTTTAGTGCCGACAAGATGAGGAGTTGGATGGCAAACTTTGTTTAATCCACCAAAATTGGCAAAAAATCCAACTTGAAAGCATCGTCAAACTTCCACTATTTCTTCATCTAAACTACTTGGTCCACTCAAGACAGAAAACAGTTTTATCTCAGCAAAATTTCACTTGAGATTTACCGTATTTACTCGATTAAGTGCCGCGGCGCTTATTTAATTTTCGTATTTTTTGGTGCGGCGCTTATTCGGGGGCGGCGCTTATTTGAAACACGAGCTTTTGCAATCCAAATGAGGTGACAAGTTTTCTCCTGTAATGAGAATTATTTTGCAAATTTACATTGAGATCAATGATTTAGCAAATACAACATCAACGCAACAATTGGGGATTCAAATACCAAAATCGTCTATTTGTCTCAAAAAGAGCCTTAAATATACACATCTTGAACTAAAAATGTTGTTAAACACTGCAATAAATTCCCAGTGTTAACGTAAAGCTCATCACTATGTTTGTCCTTTTTCTTTTATATCCGTCAGTTAAAATGGTCTACATGTTTCAAATAAGTGCCGCATCGGCCACTGGGGTGCGGCGCTTATTCGGGGCGGCGCTTAATGGAGTAAATACGGTGTGCTTTGAACTGATAAAAGATTACGAATTTTTTTGACGGTATATTGCCGGATGATTTGGGATGAAAACAAATGACACACATTGCACATATCACATGTTACCAGTGCTCACTTAAAGTAGAAAACGAGTATATACTGCAAAAACTTTGAAAACATTTGTTTCCGTTCTCTTAAAGCCTTGTCTGCCTAAATTTTATGACTTTTTACAATTTGTATATACTATCTTCAACTTTTAATTTGCCAAGTTTTTAAAAAAGCTATCGAGTAGTTCCTAATTTTTTGAAAATTTAAGGTGGTTTTCTGGCGGTGGTGTTTGCCATGGAAACGTAGCAGAGAAAGGCTCCACATGACACAAAACCAATCACAACTATTTCATCAAAGAGTGAGTTGGATTTAAACTCGCATTAAACTCGTACATCTACAGAGCCAATACCAAAAAAGTAGATCCCTTTCGAAAAAAAGCGGTCACCATTTTGAAAAATATCAAGAAAAGTTGCTCAAGTGTGTTGTCTTGTTCTTCATTTGAAGCAATTTGTAATTTATTTATCAATGTCCCAAACACTCCATAAAGGCCGTCCGTAGTGATTCTGAATAAGCATTAAACAAAGCAGATGTTTCTTGAAGATTGTTTTCGTTTTCAACGAATCAGAAGTAAGATTAACACTGGGAGTCTGTTTGTTGCATAATAATGAAACTGTATCATCCATGATTTGTGTCCAGTGCTGACCTCCCTCTTTATTGGTTTTATTGTTTTGACTCATCGTGACTGTGTTTACATTCTTTAGAAATACCAGGGTGGTTTCAAGCGGTACTTTGTGACACAAAATGATTGAAGATAAGGTTAATTAATTTTAAATAGTTCTAGCAGAATTTTCTTAGTTACTTGTTGAATCTACTCAACAAGCGAGCAAAAGTCACAGCTATGATAAAGCGAGAAACGAAAACAAAACACAATAAATATCAGTTCAAGGAAAAGGTATGTTTATATTCCCTTGAGTATTCTGCATAGCTTGACGTAAGAAACAACTAAGAAGAAAGTTATGTCGCAACATTTAGCTGGTTGTTTCCTTGTGGCACCGGAGTGCAAATGAACTTTCGTCGGAATTGACTGGAAAAGCATTTCACTCATCATCATCATCAAGGACCATCAGAAGCATGCAATAACACCACAAGATACCATGGCATGATTTACAGCCTCAGCTGAATTCAACCATGAAGAGTGTGCTTTAAGTTTTCACAAAGCATTTTGATTATAGCGCTGCCGTGCACCACTGCACAAATTTAACAATAGTTTTTAAAATAACTTAGGGCCTACAAGCAAATTTCTTGGTGCAAGGAAAAAACAGTTTTATCAGTAGGACTTTGTTGCTTCTAATTGTAAAATATTGATGATCGGATTTTTAAAAGAAGTGAATGGTGATTAAATATTTACAGGAAGTTAATAATCTACAGAGTTTCATTTAGAACTTCGATGTAAGGCTATTGTTTGTTTCACTGGAACAACAATTACAAGTTTGGTTGAGATTTTTAAAAACTTCATAAACTGAAAGCAGAGTAACCAAATTAATTGAAAACGCATCGCAAAAATATAAAATTCTAGCTTTATATTACTGCTTGTGTATAATTACGTAATTGTTCGAAAAACTGGAGTATTATTAAGCCCTGACCACAGGATCATATTGGGAGTGGCTTTGTATGTATTCCCTCAGTAATTGCAACTAGGTCCGATAAATAGATATGAAGAAAATATAATAGATATGTGCACGAACCAAGACTCGGATCCTTGTGGATCGTTTTTTGGGTCATAATTAAAAATGAAATTATGTTATTAAAATGCAAATTGTGGTGGAATAATATTGTGCAACTTCAACCGATTCAGTGGAGCTTCTAATTGTGCAACGACTTTTAATTGAGCAACACAGTTCAACTAGGGTAACAGCGTCTACATTATCAGACTTTGTAGGGGATTTCGAAGTTGAATCAGGCTAAATTCTTATGGGTTTTTTTTATTTATTTTAAACATATATTTGTTATTTCACTTAAATTGTAAGACAAATGTAAATTAAACATTCTTGGTAACTGAAAGTGTCACTTTTAAATTTTTATGGGGACAGTAATTCACTCTCGGGCGTTTTATCCCACAAACATGATAAAGCAACACTTACAAGATATGTCTATTTTGCATTTATATTACAACTCAAATGAAATTAATGATTATATTTTCGAGATAAACAAAATCATAGGTAGCTCACCGAAAATAGAAATCGTGCCGAACAACCTTGAAAGGCCTAGATTATCAATTAAATTACAATAAAGGTCTGTTAAAGAATCTTAAAAATTAGATGCGACATTGAAGTTTACAAAACGTGAGTGTCAAAACTCTTGGGAGTTTTATTCAAATATATTTGGAAGTATTCAATTCTTACGCAATTTGTAATTCAAATAGATTCTTCGTCTAGCGTCCTACTGTTTGAACCACAACAACTATTTGATCTAAATAGTTTTGTGCCTAAATCCGCAAAGTTCATTACGAGTACGTTTCTCTGAATAACCAACAGTAACTGTCATCAAAGATGACATAGGACATAAGAGTGGAAGAATAAATTGAACGCAATCGACAAAATACTCCTATGGAACGTGTTGTTGGAATAAGTAATCTAAAACTTGTCAATGAACTATGAATGAAAGTAAATGTAAAAGGCAAACGTTTGACAAAGTATAAATCTGGAATATCCGCAGTTTTAATATTTTGTTGTGGTGGAATGTATGCAAAAGCTACTCCATTACAAAGGGTAAGAACTGTAAAACAATTTATGACCTAATTACAAGAGAAGGTAACGCTTTAAGGAAATGAGCAATCAATGAAAACATGGACCCTTTGTTTAAAGTTTGACACGGTTTTGGGTGTTCTATATCCTTCACATTTACTTTTGGAGTGCAAAGATTCTTCATAAGACGCTAAATTTGGAGTATTTTGGAGTATCGACGAACTTTGTGGAAGTATTCGCCACACCCCCATACGAGAAGTTTGCTGATCTGTGACTTCTGATCTCAGATCTCTAAGAGCAAAACTAAAGTCGGTTTTAAAATTTAAAATCCCACACTATTGTTGCTGCACTTTTCACAACAATTACCTGCTTTGCTTGCCAAGAATTCTCTTACAACTCGTAAACAACCAAAGATGCAAGGTTCAAGTCAGCTTTAGGATGATCGGCTGCTCACTCAGTGTGGAACAGAAACCCAAGCCAAATGTGTTTGGACAACACCACAGCCCCTGCAGGCACTTGATGATCAAAGAGCTGACACCGTGCTTATTGGATGACTGTTCAGACACCCAGTGCTAAGAAATGCAAACTTGCCGCTGAATGGTCAGCTGTCGAAATAATCATTGTTTCGAAGTGACAAAACATTATTTTTGGACATAAAAAAGAACTGCTTTAGAAATGATAGCTATTCCGCCTTTTCACATGCAGATGATCATTTCAAATATTTTTCTTTGTTTCTGCTTTTGTCTTAGCCTCACTGGGTCTGCACAACCGTGTGAAATCTTGCGAAACTTGACGTTTTTCAGTGCTGTTTTATATTAAAGTTAATAAACACTTTATTAATGCAGTTCTCGTGAGCAAATCTATGGCCATTAAGCAGATAATTTCAGACAGTAGAAAGAAAGTTGAAAAGGGGTGTTTGGAATTACCATGACATAACTGATTTGAATCACCTCAACTCAACTAGAACGCCTTCACGATGTTCGCTTCTTATACACTCCCATGCAAAGTTTCAAGGTGAACCGGAATCTTCGAGTAAACCAGTTATTTGCATATTAAATTAACACAGTCTGATGAAGTGTTCGGTGGACCAAGACTACCAACCTTGTTACGGACATCCCGCCCGCAGTGTTCAGTGAAAATATTAAGGCCTTTAATCACGGCGCTCTACACTCCATTTTGCATTTTGTTTTCTCTTTCCCCAAACTTAAACAGTAAATTTAACAAAAAGCGTCGAGATATTCGTCAACTATCACTACAACTAACATTTTTAAAATGTCCCGTTGAAGTTAAATTGAGGTTAAAATTTTAATTTTTATCTCTGAATAAATTTGACTTGATAGCGCTTTCTGCCCTGCCACGTAGCATAACTTCAGCAATCGTAGTTAAAATACTGGTGTGCTGAAGGAGTGCTTCGTCGATGCGTTTCGTTTTATCCTCTTTGATGATTCAAAATTCATGTTGTTTTTGTTTGACAAACGTTTTTAAGTTTTAAGAACTTAATCCATCGAGAAAGGATTCAATTTCAATAGTTCTAGTCAAAACCAACAAAACCATACATTGCCACTTTTGTTTACTTAACCAATTATTTTGGAGTTCTTGTAAATAACTACAGTAAATTGCTAATAACGTCTAAAGAAACAGGCGAAACTACTCTTCAGCACATCCTTTCCTCAACTCAATTACTCGGTTTGTTCCCTCTTCAAGACAGAAATGTTCTTTTTCGAGGTGCCGAAATAAAAATATTCTAGGTATTTTGACTCTAATCAAAACAAAAGCGTTTTGTAATCTATTGTCGGATTCCGTTATTCATTACATGTCCTGAATTTGAGTCAATCTGAAAGTGATATTAGCTCCATTGTTCACTACCAAATTTTCCCACCATAAATGGGGCATACCTCATCCTCGTGCTTTTGGGCCATATCTTCAAACACTTCTTTGAAACTTTCGTAAGCTTTATCCCCAAGGCCGCTGACAGCATCCTTTGCCACCGTCAGTCGTCTCTCTGTATTCGCGGTGGAAGTGCCAATCGGATACGGTTGCTCCATTCCATCGTCTGCTGGCACTGCATTGCCATTCAGTTGTACCCTCGCCATATTTACTTCGAGACAAGACTCTGGCAAAGAAACGCTAGATGCCAGTTAACGACACACTAACCCAAAAGTCGATTAATTTAAAGTTAACACGTACATTAATTGAAATATTGAGCAACAACTCTAATGGGTGCTAAAGTATGTACAACTATGACTGCGGCAGATTAATTATTCGGCCGATTAGTCACTTTATTTTTAAACTTTGTTAATGCAAAGTGGGTGTGTTATTGCCTTTTCATGTTAAACCGACCGCGACCGCGTCCCGCAACAATCGAACCCCCTGCATATTTGAATTGTAAAGAAGACAACAAATCGTTTCTCAAAAATAAATATTAAAAAAGCAACTAAACATCAGTAGGATACCTAAAATGTGTACAATTCTACAATTGGTTTCAGCTCCATTAAATCCCAGGCCAATTGCAGAAAATTTTAGGCGGAGCCACCCACTCAGTGAGCACAGTTACTTAATAACAACTAAAAATAAATTCCAACAGTTAAGGACTCCAACAAAACACGTTACATAACGAAAGCAAACACAAACGGAAAGTGAGCAAATCTTGGCAAACACACAAACAAGCGTATATGCAAACAAAACGTTAACAAACAATGCGCACTACTCTTCATGTTGTTTTATTTTCTCTGTTTGTCTTATGTTTTAAAAACGATTGCATGACGAGTACTTTACATGTCAGCGGGGAACGCTACAAGAGGAACATCACTCGGGTTGGTCATCGCAACTTTCGGCGGCGGAATTAATTTGTTGATCTAAGTAGGATTTTCAGGCCTCTGTTACACTATACTGCATAGCTTGAAATTGTGCCGTTGCAAAAGAAATAGTGGACAGACCTTCTCATTACACTTTGAACGATTTTTTCGTGAAGTTTCGAACGCGAGACGCAACGCTTTCAGGGGTAGGTGGGTACTTACTTTATTTTATTTTGTCCTCTATAGAAATAATCAAATTTACAAGAAAAGCCAAAGTAGTTGCCCAGAAACCTACATTGATCGCGCTTTCGAAAGCGAGGCCTTGATAATACTATACCGAATAGATTTCGTGCCGTTGTAAAAACTAGCGGATAGGCCGTCTGTTTGCACTTGGAACGAAAATTTTTTGTGCCGTTTCGAACGTGATTTGTTGCTTATCGGATAGGCTTTTATGCCGCGAAAAACTGTTTCTGTTAACAATGCACCGCGACGACTTTGTGTCGGCACGAAATCCTATCCGGTACATTTATAGTGTAAACGAAGCCCGATATGTTATGCACGTAACGGGTTGGTTTCTGTGCCGCGAAAAACTGTTCCTGTTACGACATCTGTGTCGGCACGAAACCTATTCGTTACAGTGTAAACGAAGCCTCGAGTAACTGACCGAGAAAGCAACATCTTATAAAATACTTGTCTGTTATTATGACAATTTTCCGATATCTTAATAAAACAAGATGTGGCAGAAAAAATCGAACCCAGCGCCTAACGCGGGCTACACAGACACGAAGATACATTTACACTATATATACCGGATAGCTTTGGTGCCGTTATAACAACCACAGCGGATATGCCTTCTGTATACACTTGGAACGATTTTTCCGGCACACTTTTCGTGCCGTTTCGAACGTGAAACGCAACGCTTTCGGAAGTGATATGTCACATATCGGATAGGTTTTTGTGCCGCGAAAGACTGCTCCTGTTTATACTGTAATGATGTGAAACGGAACGATTTGCGTGTCGGCACGAAATCCTATCCGGTATAGTGTAACCGAGGCCTTTATGCACCTCCAACATTCGTTGAGGCATGCAAATATTCCTTTCATGTTTTTAACTGTGGAACTATTCTGCAGTGGAACTCCCTGCCGCGCACAACAATTGTTTGTTTATCTAGCGAAACTTGTCAAATGTTCTTAGTTTAATCTTATATGAACATAGCATACTCGCAGACTGTCCTATGAAGTTTAATTTGATTCAAAATTTGATATTTTGAACCTTGATATATTCAGTGCACCTATGCGAGCCAAGCGTCTTACCATTCCACTACTAGATTAGATGTTAGATATAGACACAGAGATAGACACTATATACATCTATTTCAAAGAAGGTTGTCTCGTTTATTGGTGCATGCATTAGTGCAACGTGCACTCGGAATTGGGACCTGTACTTGGTACACACTAAACTGTTTACACGAGACATGAGGACCGTTTACACGAGAGAAAATAAGACGCGACTAAGCTAAGACGCGAACTGACCCATTTTTACGAACAGTTTCACGTCCAGGGTAAGACGCGTCCAATGTAAGACGCGAACATGCATTTTTTTGTACCGTTCATACGAGCACTTCGCGCCTAACGCAAGTCGCGTTTTAGCTTAGTCGCGTCGTATTTTCTCTCGTATAAACGGCCCTATTTACTTGCTGGCACACACAAAGACTGTTTTTTGAGGTTGAAAACTGTTTGATTACCCAATTTATACTGTCCAACGCAGAAACTTCCATTCTTTAATTTACGGTTCCACATACAGTTAATAATTACTCTACGTTTCAAACTGGAGCAAGAAAAATATGAGTTTAAGTGTGGTAACAACAAAGCAGAAGTGACAAAAACATTTAGATTTGACAACAGCTTTCAAAGTTGAAATGTATATTGTAAAGGTATCTCAAAATATATTAAATGAAAGTCTAAATACTTAGAACTGGACATGAGGAACTCTTAACATAAAATTGAAATATGTAATAGAAGTCGAATTTTTACAGCAAAACAAAACAGTTTCTGGACGAAATACGCGCAAGACAAACCTTTTTTTGCTGTATTTGTCTATTTCGGGCATGTGATGCATGTAACAATAAATGTGAACTGATAACATTTCGCCAGGCCGATTGTGAAGCAAGGAAGTTTGGCTTGAAATTCAAAAATATCCAAATTAGTATACAGCTATTTTAAAATAGGTTGACTTGTGAAAAGTGCAATACCCAGATCGCAAAGCATAATGGGACCACTAATTTCTGCAATTGCTGAGCTGGTCTTGACCTAATTTTATCAAAATTACTTAGTTTCGTGCTTGCTGGTTTCATTTGGTTCGTATTCAGGTCAAAGGATGGCTCCCATAATTCCTTTCGGAAGGAAGGAAGAAGCAAAAATATAACTCCTCTAGCCCTGCATCACGCATTTCTCAACAGATGGAATGTTTTTCCTGTATTTGTCAAGAACGAAATCACCATACCGCAATGGTAGCTTAACAGATTTGTGCTTAGTGCCCGTTTGTTTCATTGAAAACAAAGCATTGTCGACTGAAATTGGTGAGACAATGCAATCCAAACTTGGTTCTAAGAACATAGCCACAGAAAACCTGTGCTCCGTTGGTGATGCCTTCACCCTGTGAGGTGGTGCTCTGAAAGCTCCGTTTGTCCAGATCTCCAACATATCCCCCAGATTAACCACGAGAGAGCCTGGTACGGGTGGAACGTCAACCCACTGTCCATCGCTGGTTTTGGCCTGTAGTCCCCCAACCCCATCCTGAAGTAGGATTGTCACTGTACCATAGTCCGTGTGCTCACCAGTCCCCCACAGCTGCTCTGCAGCAGTCGACTCGCCACTGGGAAAGTAATGGAATGTCCCCAACTGGGCAAAAGGCTCGCTGGAGAATTTCTTGCTGAAAGAGTCTTCACTGAGTCCTTTCAAAAGAAATGGATTTTTAAAAAATATATTATGTTTGTAATTGGGATGTATATCAATGATTAACATGTACAATGAAGATACAAATGAAGTAAAGTCTTTTTGTCAATATTTATCACTTTGTGTAATTAACAAAAGTATCCTGCACAAAGGTAAGATTAGAAAGAGAATTTCACCAGCTGCTTGGTTTCAAACTCTCTCTGATGCTAGCCTAGGGGGTGGATGACGTGGTAGGGGAGGGGGGGGGGGGTAGTGTCAGTTACAAAGTGCACCATTACTGTCTTAATTAAACCCCAGGGGCGATGGGTGGGGTGGGCAGATTGTTACCAGTAAGGTTTACCATTACTGTTCAGCCGCAGAAGATGAAGGATGTGGGGAGGGAGATCAGTGTCAGTGACAAGGTTAACCATTACTGACTCTAAGCCCAGGGGTGAGGGTTGGGGGTGGGTGGATTATTGCCCGTAAAGTTTACCATTCTGTCCAGCCCCAGGGGGTGGAGAATGTAGAGGGGGCATTGGTGTCAGTTACAAAGTTTACCATTAGTGTCCACTTAAATGAGAATTTTAAGTGTTTTACTGAACAAATTATGTCTTGTAGTTATAAAAACTAGCTAGGATATTGCAAAACAGTTAGAATACATATTTTGACTTTCCTGTTAACTGCTCTTTTTCTAAACACACATACTGAATATTATACATTTCTGCATGGTTTTGAGGCTTTAGATGCATTTATATCAATTTCAGAAACTAAAATCTAGGACCTCCCATAGGAGACTTGTGTCTTCTCACCCACGCATCAAATGCCTTGCTCCGCGAGCACATCCACTTTAAGTTTAAAGTTTCTCCACATGCATGCCTAGCTGTGCAAGACATTGTCCAGCACATTTTGAAAACTTTTTAACATATTTTCTGTGACTGTGTGGCATTACAAAATCTTGGCTCAGTACTCAGAGAAAAAAAAATTGTGTAGAGCAATGGATGGCAAAATAATTTTTTTCTGCAAAGCAGATCAGAGTGAAGAATATTTTGAGCATGCAAACTGAAACATCATATCCCCCCATCACTTTCTAAGGGTGCAAACTCCTAAATGTATTACTGGCATTGCTGAGTCCACCACAAAGTGGCACAAGGAAAAACAAAACCTAATTTAAGGGTAACTAATGATCAGACATGAATTTTGCACCTTAAGGAGGTGTACTGTACTGGAACTGTTACAAGACAGTCATCTGGGGTTTCAAAAAGATGAACTAGTAGGAGTTGGAACTGGCAGAATAGCAGTTGGAGGTTTACTCGCATAGACAGAGTAAAACTGTGGCAAAATTAGGCATCGGAAATGAGATCAGTAAATGTCCCTTGTGACGCACAATGCCTTGTTTTGAACCCATGGTCATGAGTTCAGCACCCCTCAGGAGGGGACTCCCATACTAACATGGGTAGGGATGCTCGTCATACCTTTTAGGGTGTTCAAAGCAAAATGCTTACATTTGCACAGAACATGGTACCTCTTAGGGGTGTCACTGTCAATTGAATGGTATTTCATATAAACATCGGAACTATGTGAAGCTTTATTTTAAAATCAAAATACCAATTAAAATTCTGTTTGGTCGAGTTTTGCAATTATTACTATTACATGTGTAATGCTTATTTACTTTTGAGATTACATCAAACAATACATTGGTACCTCTTAACCTTGCTATACTGTAAGTTAGGGGCAGCTGGCATGAAAGTAGGTATCGGAAATAAGGCTAGTAAGCGTTGCCTGTGACATGCGACACCTTGTTTTGAAACTCCTACACCCAGATTGGTACCTTTTAGGGGTTCATTTGAAATTTTCCAACAAGCATCCCTGCCCTTTTTATATGGGAGTCACCCCGCAAGATCGATACCTATTATTATCCATGATGGAATGTGATTGTCACTATTGTAGAAACGTTTGGAAAAGATGTCGTC
>JAOEHT020157804.1:0-11834 GCA_025448195.2 Parazoanthus atlanticus
GGAGGTGTTCGGACGTTTGGAATCTAAAGGAGGACTTGGGAGTGAGCATGTATTTGGAATGGAAGGACAAGAAAAAAAATTAGAAACTACAGAACAGGATGCACAAGATTGAATAAAATAACAATTAAACATATCAGTTGTCGTTTGGAAACAAGGTTAGAATATGTGCCAATTAATAGAATTATTACATTTCAATACACGTAATAATGTTCTTGTATATAGTTTACAAGTTTTATCAAACTTGTTGTCAAACACGATATTTTAATGGAAAGTTGTTCGATTAAGGCAGTTCGTGTTGATCGTTCTGTTTGCCAAATCGATTTGGTTTGTAAAGAGAGGTTTTTGAACTAAACAAAGGCTTACTTCTTTTTTGAATAAAGTTTATGTTTTTCCTTGTTTTAGATCTCTGGTAACTTGTGACATTAAAGAAGACTTTGTTTGCTCAGTAACATTTTCAAAGCATTCCAACAAACGAGCTATTTGTACTGACTTTACACGGTTGTCAGGAAGTTTCGGGCTCGACTTTATCTATTCACTTCATTCTGTTGCCGAGTACGATGTTGTTCGCCGTCTTGATTCACCAATGATGCATATGGATATCGGAAAACAATCATGTTTATCTACGGGTATGTTGTCGTTGCCAATGGACTATTTTCGGTAGCTCGGCTCTCCGTGTTCTAAAGTAAAACATTTTTATAAAGCCTTTATATTATCTAAATTCGCAGTTAATCTCAACTGAGCTAGGCGAGCCTCTGATGAGAGTTTTGTTTACTTCAACGATAGTATGGTTGGTCATTTCGTTTGTAAAAATCGCTGTACAGTTAAAAACGAAGCAAAAGCCAAACAAAGCAAATGCGACAGGTCCGTACGGTTACTTACGGACCTGTAATTGACCAATCAGAGTGAGCGAATTTAGCTAGCCATATAATAAATGTATGTACCTATGTACACATATATTTGTGTGCGTGTGTGTGTTTACTACTGTCTGAAGATGTATAGACATGTTTATATGTGTGCATGAGTTGTAATTTTATGTTTCATGTCTGTTTTACCAACATCTATGTGCGAATCCACAGTGCATCTCGCTATTCACATGAGTGACGCATTTCTAGTAATTTCGGACTCCCTAGGATATTACCAATGTGGCTGAAGTTAGGGATACTGCATTTTATTCGTTTGCGGAAGGTTGGTGCATTGCTATTTTCAGGGAGTAAGTTTAAGTCCAAAAAGGTACAGAACAACTCCTTTGGAGTTAAATAACTCCCTAAAAATAACAGTGTTTTGGGAGGTATGGGGAAGATGGGGGCGGGCAACATTTCTTACCAGTATAGTGGGCAGGGGGTCTTTACCGAATACTCACTTATACCTATTCTACCCCTCTTCCGATAAATAACGAACGGTTTTAATTTAAGCAGAGATGTCAGACAGAGTTTGGGCGCTTTCAGGAGTTGTATTTACTCTCGGTGTGGAAATGTTAGCGCAGAGTTTTAGATCTAATAGCAACATTAAAGGTATATTATTAAATGGAAAAGAAGCCAAGATCTGCCAATACGCAGATGATACCACTTTCAAAAAAAATAAAATCTGTCAAAACTCTGATTGAATTAAAAGATAGAAAACTTGCGGAAACGCAAAGAAAAACCGTGTGGCCTTGAACGGCCACATAATCCCATTGTTAAATTGTCTTGAGGTGTTTTTCTCGTATGACGAGGTAGAGTCAACCAGTTTCTCATCTCTGTCCATGCCTAGTCAACCATAGTGTTATTATTATGTTAATCAGTTTACATATCTAACCACAGAGAACCGACATAACCATGTAAGTTAACCTCTGTGTAAGACGAAACCTAAGTTACTTCGGGAATCGTAAAATCGTTATTGTTCAACAAAATGCAAATAGCGAGTTAATCAAATATGAACAGTAGTAATATGGATAAATGTATTTACTAAAACCTACGCACTTCATAGTTAGACTCACCGCTTGTATACCCTGAACCTTCCCTCGTTCTTCACTGTCCCAAATTTCTCGTTGAACTAAATCACTGCACATGCACAGCTCTTAAATCGCAGCTGACAATACGACTGGCGAGTCAAACTCCTGTGGTGGCGGTGGTGGCAATCATGGGAACAACAGAGGAGAGTGCCGTGGATCCACTCAGCGATATTCTGGCGCTTCGAGACGAATTTCGCTTGAAGGTAGTAGCTGATTACACTCGCCTAACATGCAGAACAGAACAGAACAACATAAAACAAAACAACAAGACAAAACAAAACAAAACAATACAATACAAAACAGAACAGAAAAGAACAGAACAAAATAGAACTGTTGTTATAATTTTGTGTTTATTCTACCAAGCTTTAGTGCCAGTAACATTATTGAATATCAATATTGGTTGTTCTTAAACCAGGGGCTTAACTTCATCGTCCATGCCGACGGAGCCTGGGGAGGGTACTTCCGTACCATGCTAATAGACCCTCCACGGAGTTCGGACCACGAGGTTCTCATGACTTCTGGATTTGTACCAGAGTTAAGCATGAGCAACTACGTCGAGCAGCAGTTGATTGACTTCGCTAGATGTGACACCATCACCATAGACCCTCACAAATCCGGTTTTTGTCCCTACCCTGCTGGGGCAATTTGTTACAGGGACCAAAGAATGAACAATGCTCTTGCTGTGACCGTTCAGGTGTCTTACTACTATGGGAGCGTGAATCTTGGAGACTGGGGACTAGAGGGATCCAAACCCGGCGCGGCAGCAGCTGGAGTTATGTTTGCCAACAGGGTAAATTTAAAACGCTGTTCATAAATAAAATATGACAAATAATTAAACAACGAAGTTACAAGATAATTCCCGCGCAATTTCATGATTCAAATACCAATAAAGAAGCGTGACAGTGTTAAAACTAGCCACTTAAGAACGATTTAAGGATTATATTTTTAAAAATATCTGGCTCATATATTAATACTGGAAAACCAACCTAAAATCCAAAACTTTATTTAGAAACCATCTTTGTCCAAATTTAGGCTCTTCGCTCTGTGTAGGGAACGTTAAACATACAACGCGTTTCTTCCAAGTTATAATCCAAATTATAGCCCGTGCGCTCTTATTGGCTAAAGCAGGTCTCACAGGGCAAGTGTCAGGCAAAATCACGCTTCCGATGTTGATGTCCCAGATCAAAAGAAAAATAAAAAACAAGGAAGTAAAACTAATATTATACTAGTTAGAAACAACAGCAACGTTTTGCGGAGTCAACTGCAAATCTTGTGGCAAGTTATGTTCCCGTAAATATGAAAAGAAATCAATTCAATTTCGCGTCGCGAGCCGTTTTAATTTAGCTGACAGATATTCCTTAATGCATTGCAAACGGAAAAAGAAAATTTGTGCATAATTTGTCAGTTCCTGCAATTGCGGTATGCCGGTCATGTAACGTAAAAGACTGCACAAAAAATCGAATTATACTTCTGCAAGGTTGTTTGCAATACTGCCGTGTTGCGCGCATGCGTTTAATGTTGCTTGCAAAAATTGCATCGCTTGTCTAGGCCCTAAACTTGCAGCTGTTCGTTTGATATTTTAGGTGGTTGGATTAGACAAGAACGGTTATGGTCGCATACTGTCCGAGTGTATGTTCACGGCCAAGGTTCTGTACTGCCTCTGGGTTGCACTAGCAGAAGACACCGATTACTTTGTTATCCAGCCAACAATGCCGCTGGAGAGTACCTTGGTGCCGGAAGATCCAATTGCTTTCATCAGGAAGTACATCTTGGAAAAGAATAACGACGAAATTGCTCAGGTAAAAGAGACGTTTGCAGATTTTGTGGGCGTCAAGGAAGATAGTTGTCCTGTTCACCTCCTCCGCAATATTTATGTCTGCAATCAAGCTTTCAATCTTTCCCTAACCCTAACTACAAGAAAAAATGTATGGATGATCATACTAAGTTATTTGAGGCTATATTGCACCGCAGCTTTTTCCATGCATGCGTGTCCTTACCATAACATTAAGAGATACTTCAGCGGTCTAGGTCACTTTTCTTAATGTATTGCAAAATTACCTGAATAACACAATTCAGCTATTTATTTTTATCAAATATGTGTAAAAGTTTGCAAAAAATCAAATCAAAGTTTTTAGCAACATCTTCGGATTAAGTTCGCAAACGTTCGAAACCCCATCGCTTTTTACTATTTTGACGTTATAACAGCTAAAGCAGTCTCGTGTGCTAAATAGAACATCTTAATTAAAAAATATCTCAACTCTCAAGTAAGGTTTTGCTGAGATAAAAAGTTTTTCCGTCTTGAGTGGACCAAATTATTATTATTATTATTATTATTATTATTATTATCATTATCATTATCATTATTATTATTATTATTTTTTTTAAAATGGTATAAATGAGGAAACATTGGAAGCATGACGATATTTGGGCGACTTTCTAGTCGTTTTTACTTTTGTAGTGGCAATTTGGGTGGATTAATGCAATGAAACTGAAAAGGGTTTTCAATCCAGCCTATTATTTAGCTGGCACTACAAAGCTACCAAGAACTGTTTATTACTTGGTGAATTTGTAAAACTCCGATCTCCGGAGTTGTCTTAAACATTTATTAGCGGGTCAATCAGTGGGGTGTCATTTGAAGCTGATTGTATGCACAAGTGACTGAAATATCGATGTAAAGATCAATTACTTGGAAATTCTGCACGGTGAGTGGCGGTGGTTTCTTGTTTGCTGAATTAACGCTTTTTTCTCTTTGGTTAATTTTTAAATTGAAAACAAACTGAAACCTATTTTAGAATAAGGCTTTGAAGTCGATAACACTTGTTAGCAAAGGTACAAACTAATAAACTGAAAAACAAGAATTCAAAAAAAAATTCTTACAGGTTTATTTATGTTTTCTAACATGTGCAGTGATTTATGGTATTAATTCATGATTAAAATGGATTAAAATGAGCAGCCTGCTTGAGGTGGAATTCAGATTCTTGTGTCGCGGCACTAACAGCGGAGATCTCTGCTAGTATTCTCTTCCCTTTGTACAACATAAAATTGATGGCGTTGGATAAATTATATGAAAACCCAACGGTTACCTAATAATTACGAGAAGAACACCTTTATTACCATCTTTTAGGGTTACGTTTGTTACGAATGATTTCACTGAAATTTACACAATTTAACCCATTATATTAAAACTCATAACCAATTGCTTCTGTTGCTCTTGCGTCAAATGCATTTACTGCCGACTCTCAAATAGAGACTGCACTGTTTTTAAGGAGCAAAGCTTCCACAACGCTTCGGCTTTTCCATACATTTTTTTAAACCTTAAAGCGACTTCCAAATCCCTTTGACGTCACTGGGAACTTCAATTATTATGCAATAGTTTTCGCAAATCAAACGTTTTGCTCATTTTTGTGCGTTATTAATCGTTCTTGAAAAATGAATAGTAGAGTTGCTTCTCTCAGCCTATTTACGTCAACTTCTGAAAAGTAACCTGGACCGCTGAGGTAGCCCTCTAAAATAATTTTTCTTCACATCAGATTAACTCACGAAAATCTATCAGGAACACGACAGTAATTTGCTTAGCACATTTCACAAATGTTGGAGTGTTTCTTTTGATATAGTATGTATTTAGCTGTCAGGTTAATTAACAGTAACATTAACAGTAAATTCATTTAAATGCATGGAGGATTTATATTAATTTACTGTTCTGTACTTATCTTTGAAATTCAAACTCACCGGTACTTGGACTTGCTTCCAAACAAGTCCCCTGGGCTAGACAAAGTAAGTGTCAGGGTAATCAAGGACTGTCTTCCCGTCATTTTGGGACCTCCTATAGAGATAATAAACTACTCTCTGGTCACTTCTACGTTTCCTACTGCATGGAAAGAAACGGAAGTAATTCACATCCTTAAAGAGGGCGACCGCGAAGTGGCATCAAACAACCATCTCTTATCACAAATCGCCCTCGAACAGTTTTGTTAATACCTCACAAGCAACAACCGGCTTTCCACCCATCAAATTGGAAATAGGAAATTTCGCTCCACGGAGACCCTGAACATCTTTATTACAAACCAAATTTTAGAGACCACGGACAAATAGAAAGTCACCACTCTTATACTGCCGGATCTCTCGAAAGCCCTCGACAGTATAAACCATCGCAGGTTACTACAAAAAACTGTCGACTGTCGGCGCTTTACCAGCTACAGTGAACTGGTTTAAGAGCTACTTGACCGGCCCCTCAAAGTTTGTCCGCATTGTCTCCACCCTACCACACCTAATGTCAATCATGCACGGAGTTCCTCAAGGTGCCATCCTGTCTACGCTACTGTTCTGTATCTATATGAACGACTTGCCCTGCACCCCCCAAAACTTGCTGCCTCGAATCGTATGTTGATGACTCGAACGTTTACTTATCAGTCGTTCTTTCTGTCAGACATGGATACGGCAGTTAAGAAACCAGAGCAAGATCTGCACAGAATTGCAAAACGGTGCTGCGAAAACCACCTTAATAAATCCAGATAAGACAAAGTTCATTTTGATCGGGACCAGGGCAGACTGCCCGCTAACTTGTCTGTGTCTTTTTTGGGCAAGACCCTGTAATCTGTAACCTTCAGCCGAAGACTAATTATTTAGTTATTTAGATCCTCACCTAACATATGACAGTCGTACTTCTAAACTAGCCTCTTCCTGTTTGTCCAAGTTAAGCCAGATTAACCGTGTCAAGGATAGTTTTGACCCGAAAACTGTTTAGTTAATAATTTCAACCTTAGCTTTTAGTAAGATGACGTTTGGTGGAACTCGTTGGCGTCTAATATGAAGAAAGTACAGTTAGTAAAGAACTTTGCCTGCAAAATTTTCACAGGCTCCAGAAAATACGAACCTAAAGGTCGTGAGTTCGAACCCCGGCCTGACCACTGTGTTGTGTCCCTGAGCAAGGCACTTTACTCAACTTGCTCCAGTCGACTCAGCTGTATCAATGAGTACCAGTTTCTGCTGGGGGCTAACCTGCAATGGATTAGTGTCCTGTCCAGGGGGAGTCACTGACTCTCATCCGCTTAACACTACGGAAACCGGAGATAAGTGCCGGCCTTATGAGTCACTTGGCTCGGAAAAGGATTTAGCTTAGCCAGGAAATACGACGATGTAACTCCGTTTCTGCCCAGCTGGAATTGCTGCCAGTCAAACAGCAGTTACTTCTAACAGACTGTGTTATGGCATGAGAGTGCGCCAACAATCTCGCCCAAGCTATCTGTGCGACAACTTTCGCAAACGCTCCTGGCTTCCTGCAACCGTAGTCGGTTCACGCGCAAATGGACAGCCTTCAAACTCCATTGCATAAAACAACAGTTGGCCAGCGAACTTTTGCTCACGGAGCAGTCAGAATCTGGAACAATTTGGATAACGATTTCAAGAATAGTCCCTCAATCAAAGCTTTTATGAAAGAACACTTGCTCAATCAGCTGATATAATTTAGCTGTAGATATAAATTATTAAAAGTGATGGTATGTAGATTCAATTAAGATTTTTTACAACACCACTGTAAACCGTGATGGGATTTTACTACACCATTATAAATATTAATTAGTAAACATTTTTTATTACACCATTGTAAGTACCTGAAAAGCCCTAAGGGGAGTTATTACTAAAGCATCATTCATCATTCACCTAACAGAGATGTCATGACATCGAATCGTCGTTCCACTATATTTATTTTCTTCAAAATATTAATAAAGTTATTATTATACTATTATACTATTATAGTTTTGTATTTGACGTCTAGATTTAAACTTGTTTAGTCCAATTAATTGTTTCTGGTTTTAATTAGGACCAGAAGGCAATGGACTTTCTGAAGGAGGTCGGTCCCGACACATTAATCCCATGTTTCTCAGTCAACATTAAAGAGAACACAGACGTAAACAAGTGTAACGCAATCAACAACACAATCATGAACATGTTGGCTCACGCTTCTGAAAACATCATGGCCCGTCGCCGCTCCTTACTTGTCACAGCTTCCACAATGAGCTACCATGAAGGAATTGGAGAATATCGGAACGATAATCTGTATGATTTTAAGTCCAGGCTGGGGGTAAGGAGTCAGTATTACATAACTGTTATTTTGTTTTAAACGAGTAGAACAAGAAATAGATTTGCAGACTGGTCAGTAAGATACAATACTAAGCAACAGTCCAGGCCACTAAATATTAAACATGCAAGAATTGTATGTCTTTATAAAGACGGTGGTAAAACTTCCGTGGAAACTTACCGCCCTTTACTTATCTTGCCAGTTGCGTCAACAATCCTGGAATGGGCTGTGTAGAAGCAACTGCTCGATTATTTGTAAGCTACAAATCAACTATCCCCACATCAGTTTGGATTTAGAAAGCACCATTTGATGCAAGATGCAGTTACTTACGCCTTACCGGCGCGGGCGATTTCTTTTTACGCCCACTTCAAGATTGCGGACCGTTACCGTGACAGACTAGTAACAAATAAGAAAGAATTAAACCAGACTCTACCAAATGAATATTGTTTTACTTCCGTTTAATTGTTACTCGGTTTTGCGGTTATTAAATGTGTTTTCGCAGTCTTTCCTCCGAGATATGAATACTTGTTGACCTTTAAATCCAAAAAAAAAAACCCCAGGCATATTTACTGGACTGCTCGTTTTCGAACAGTAGACAAATAGTTGCACTAATCTCCAACAAACTGGCAGTCTCTTGAAATAATTAAGCTTCAATTCTAAATCTAATTAATAACAATTAATTTATGTACTCTGCAGTTTTCAAAGGGTAGAAAAAGACCCACCTGTCAGAAATTAGGTTAATTAAAATTATAATTATACTAATAAAAATAACTATTTTTTGACCCATTTTGCAAAGCATGAATGCGTTTACAACCATCACTAAAACACTAGATACAAATTTACACAAAAGCTAAAAGAAAGATGGGAATTACAATGATAAAATTAGCTAAAAATATACACTTTACAACCTTAGTAACCAATTATTGGGTTAATTAAGATCATAATAATATAAGCTACTCTCGTAAGTATGTCTTAAGAATAGATTTAAAATTGGCCACGGAATCAGCGTTTTTAACATAAGCTGGCAAACTGTTACAAAGTTTAGGACCTGCCACAGAGAAAGCGCGATCTCCATTCGTAACTGTGGCTGATTTCAGTACCACTAGAAATCCTTGGGAAGATCTCCATTCGTAACTGTGGCTGATTTCAGTACCACTAGAAATCCTTGGGAAGCAGAGCGTAGAGTGCGACTAGGACGATACAGTGAAAGAAGATAACTGGTGTGGGTAAGCGCGTGACCATTAACAGCCTTATACGTTAGCAGCAAGTTCTTGAATTTGATGCGCTCCTTAGTGGGAGCAAATGTAACCTTAATAAAATAGGAGATATATGATCTATATGTTTAGCTTTAATCACCAGTCGAGCTGCCGAGTTCTTCAAGCGCTGTAGATTCTGGATTTCCGATGAAGGCAGCCCATGTAATAAACTATTAGAATAGTCCCGCTTGGATGTAAATGAATGCCTGGAGTAAACACTCTGCATTAGACTGGTTAAGGTACTGATGGTACGCTCAAGCCGTTTTGACTTCTTAAAGGAAGTGTTGAAAGAGTGAGTATTGACAGTTTTACACGAGGATTAAAAAGGCTAGATTTTTAATCGGAGTTCTGAGATCATGAAACTGAGAGGCTTATACGAGACAGATCGAAAGAGAATCGAACCTTGAATTTTTTAAATCTGTGACAAAATCGTGAGTCCGCGAGTTTGTTGGAGATCACTACAACTATATATCTTCTGTTCGAAAACGAGCAACCATTAATTAAACATGCCTCAAGGTTTAACCTCCTCTGATTTACGTACAGTTCTGAATTAATGCAATGCAGTGTTTAGCCCTCTCCCCGACTATCAATTAAAGCGCTTGTAGAGGCTACAGAACACTTACGCGGGCTATGTGCTAAGGAAGCATGCGACAGTGGAAGATCTAAAGGAACTTAATTGGTTACCAATAAGGGAACGTGTAGAATATACCATATTAAAATTAGCACACAAAGCGATATACAATGAGGACCGCCCTAAATATATAAGATTGAAGCAGCATTGTGTGAACTCCTATAGTTTAAGGTCATTGACAGCTCCAAAACTAGAATTAGCAAATAGATATGAAACAGGGACTTTCCAAGACCAAGCGGCGAAGATATTCAACAAGCTACCTACCGAACTAAGAAACTGTAGAAACTATGCGCACTTTTCTAGTAAAGTCAAAAGTTATCTAGCACATAATAATCTTAATGAATAATCTTAATCTTAAGTAATGTGAATATTTCGCTTTTAAGTATGTAGTTACATATATATATTTTATAATGTAGAATATTTCCATATACTTCATTTTATGATATCCATAGTTTTATACTATTGAATTTTTATAGCTTTATTTGTTTGTAATTAGTAGGCGAAGAGCCACCTCATGGATATACTACTAATAAAGTCATTATTATTATTATTATTATTATTATTATTAAAGAGCACAGAGCCTTTTGCGAGACTCCGCACTAAAGCAGCTGTCATTCTGATGAAAACTTCCACAAGCAATTACAACGTTATTTTCCATGAATTTAAGTTAATAGTTACCTTTTCTGAAGAAAAATGATCAACGACAACCTCCAAATCTGCTCAGTCGCTTCTCATTCTTTCTCGCCGCCGCCTCGTGGTGGTCTGACACGACGCGATTGATATTTAAAGCGGCACCTATTCAAAAAAGATATTTTTAAGCCCTCAGCTCTCACCTCTTGGAGTACGACATATGTTCTCTTTCCCTGAAGGTTCCCCTCTCTCTTGGGTAGAAGCCCGGGGGGAGGATTCCCATGTAAAAAGGGCCGGGATGCTCGTCGGAAAATTTCAAATGAACCAGTCTGGGTGTAACTTGAGCTAAGCTTTACTCCTACGAGGTACCAATGTGTTGTTTGATATAATCTCAAAAGCAAGTGAGCATTTACACACGTAATAGTAACTACAAAACTCGACCAAATAGAAATTTGTTTGGTGTCATGATTTTAAATTAAAGCTACACATAGTTTATCTGAAATGCCATTCAGTTGACAGTGACACCCCTGAGAGTTACCGTGTTCTGTACAAGTATTTTGCTTTGAACACCCTAAGTGGTACCAAAACCCAGGATTTAACCCCTAAGAGGCACGACGAGCATCCCCGGGGAGTCCCCCCGGGGATAAAAGTAAGAGGCATTGGACTTGTTTAGAATTGCTACTAATTATGTTAAATAGGTTTCTATTATTTTTTGACACTCGCAATTAGAGCCTTAGCGACTAAATTATTTGGCACAAACTGAATGGCTGCTGATTTGATATTCATTTGGAGGCGAGCTCGTATTTGTAGCCTGCCTTTCTTTATTTTGTTATTAACGAAAAAGAAACTAAGAAATACACTGTGCTTTTCGCAAACTTAACTCTTATTCCGGTGAAAAGATTGCATGCACTAATTTTTGCTTATATACAGCTATGTAAAATAGGATGATCTGTGAAAATCGCAATACCCAGATCTCAAACATGATGGATACTCTAAATTTCGATAATATCAAAATTACTTTGTTTCGAGCTTTCCTGATTTCGTTTCCTTCGTGTAGAGATGACTGGATGGTAGCCAGCGTAAAATATAGTGCTCCAATAGTTTCTCTCGTTCTTCACGTGGTAATGTATTCGCAGGTGTCAGCGTTTCTTGAAATAGCTTTGTTTCTCTCTCTCTGTGTGTGTGTGTGTGTGTGTGTGTGTGTGTGTGTGTGTGTGTGTATCTATGCTCAGATCTCAAAATATCAGGTAC
>JAOEHT020157880.1:0-11828 GCA_025448195.2 Parazoanthus atlanticus
CCATCTTGGAAATTTGGCCAGCTTTTTTCTCTTACTACCTCGCACGCATGCGCAGTCGTTATTCCGACATGTCTACTTTCATTCATTCCGATGTAAGCCTACGACACGTAGCACTGTAGCCTGATTCGAGACACAGATCAATGTAATATATAATTTTACGGTATTAGTAATGGCTTTAGCCAAGGATGCACCTTAGTAGAAAGGTAAAGTGAAGTGAAAATATAGTCGCTGAACACATGCTAGAGTAATATATGTGGTGGTCCATGTTATTCCCTCCCCAGGATGAACCGACTACAGGGATGGATCCAGTTACGCGTCGATTCTTGTGGAACGCACTCACAGAAGTAATGAAAGGTGGCCGCTCAATCGTGTTAACTTCACACAGGTCAGTAAATGTCATTCACTATCACTATGTCTATTTTCGCTACAGACAGACCACGGTACCTGTCGCCCCCTATATCTCCGAGGATTGAAGCACAGCAACTTGTAGGCCTTTTCTTCACCTTTCGCCCTCTCCTTTTCTATTCTTTGTTTATCTTCCCGCCCTCTATTTCCAATTTTGTAGGTGCTCTTGAAAGTTTCTCTCTAATCGAGTAACCAAACAGTAGCCTACACCCCAAAACAAACCTAACCACATAGAAACAAAAGCGCTCCTTTGCGCGTGGGTCAGTAGCATATGGCACTTAAGAACCTCTACAGAATCATCCCTCCCCCAGCAATGATTTTGCACGTGATTGGTCTCTTCTGTTCAGTTGTTGCGAGTATTACGTGTTTGAGATAGTCCAGTAAAGCTAATTGTATTGTTTCCCACTTGTAGCATGGAGGAGTGTGAAGCGCTGTGCACCAGGCTTGCTATAATGGTCAACGGACAGTTCAAATGCCTGGGCAGTACTCAGCATCTCAAGAGCAGGTTTGATCAGCATCTCATACTCGCTTGTTTTACTGTTAATTTACCGTAAACTGCAGGTTATAACCTGCCCCTCGTTAGGTTATAGGCCTCTATAACTGTAAACAAAAGAAATATTCCGGTTATTAGCTCAAGGAACAGCAAGTTTCAAAGTACAGGCATAATTTTATTACTATAACATCAAATATTGATGCAACTGTTCAGTGTTTTACTGTAGTACCGTGTTCAAAAGTGAACGAGAGTTATTAAAAGCCAGCATAAAGGGCTTAATAAGGACCAATAAATGGAAAACATATATTGATAATTCGTATGTTAGTCTTAACTTAATTTCTTAGCAGCTCATTCCGAAACGTTTTATGTACCGCTTGTAAGCTCCCATCCCTGAATTTCCCATTTCTAAGACCATCAAAAACCTTTACGAAACTGTATAAGTTCAAGGCTTATAATTCACAGTTTACAGCATCTTATTGGGATAAACCCCGACAACTTCGTTTGTGTTTTATGATAGTAAGTTCGTAATGGATGTAGTATAATAAGCCTAGGCTGTTAACAAAATATATTTTGCTCCGAAACCTAACCAAGGTTTAGAACGTTTTGCGATCCATACGGCGTTTTAGGGCTAGATTTGTTTAGCGCTATTATCAGTTCTTCCGAATGTGCTTAGTGACAAATCAAAGTTATGGGATGGTGTGCACATCCTGTGTTATCATCCCTGCGCAGATTTGAAATTTAGTTTAGGATGAGTACAGTCAGCTCATTTTGAGAACACAGTGTTTGTGCCCGTCCTGGAACTCCTCGAAAGTCTTGTAGTAGTCACGACATTTTAGGCTGACTTTTCTCCTGAAAAGTTGAAATAGAATCCCTGAGCTTTTAAAATCATCAATTTTCCCAATTTTCGACTATTTAATAGAATCATCAGTTAACTTTGTGTTGACTGCGGTGTATTTGGCTTCTTTCAAAATACACCCAGAAATCTTAAAACAACCCCAGGAAAGTTTAGATTTTTAAAGTTGTGGAGGTGTACGAATCCTGGAGAAAACACGCTGTCTAAATGGATACATCTGCAATTCCCTCGTGGATTGGGGAATATCTACTCTGCTTCAGACCTGTACCCAGCTGAGACTAGTGCCTTACGATATTTTGTGATATGTTTCGTTTGATAAAAGATATACATTGCGGTGTTTAACGAACATCCCAGACTTTAATTTGCTTCTGACCATTTAGTTTGACATAGACTACAACGCAGATTTATGCATGTATTCATTTTCAAGTAAACTTGAATGCTTTTCTCTTCTTTTTGCTCAGGTTCGGTAAAGGTTACAACCTGATGATCAAAGTTGGCCCTGTACCAGTTCAGAGTTATGGGCTACCATCGCAACCTCCGCCGCAAGCTCAGCCCCAGTCCCATCCTCCACTGCAGGATCAGCCCCACTCCCCTCCTCCAGGTCAGCTCCAGACTCCTCCGTCCAACTCGGTTCCTCTAGTATATGCGAACCCAGCTCCCGCCCAAGCTGTTCCTGCTGTCAATCACCCTGAACAGGAGAGTGGAAGTAAGTGCCACGATCAGACCCCTTCATACACATTCCTCAACACACACCGTTTCATCTTACTTTTAGTAGAAACTCATTCTGTCACATTGCTACTAACAACAACAAAACAACTTTATTTGTATCTCCAGGTTACATTACAGTTTTACATTTACATGTAATAATGGATACTGGCAATCTGAAATGTGACAGAATGAGAATGTATATACCAAGAAGCTAGTTTTTAAGACTAGACTTCGGACATCGTCAGACAGACAAACAGACACGGGCATTTACAGAGCCTAACATTCACCTCTAATGGAATCCCAACCAGATGTGACACCTGAATCTTATTTATAACCCTGACCTGGTATAATACAGTTCCCAAGAGACATTTCTCCAACAGGACGATTCGTGCCTGATAACTAGACACGACCTGACAACATATACAAGCATTATCAACGTACAACCTGAACCACAATACAACATAAAAATAAAGCAGTGTTAATCTACCTGATATGTAGCGCTTTATACCCAAAACAACACAACCAAAGAAACGCAAAAGTGTGTCCTACATACCAACTGGAACCAAGGTAAAACATTGACCATAAAAAAAGCAAATCGTTTCCCCAATTCCTGGTTGTATAATCATGGTCGTTCCCCTTTCCAACTGTCATGCCATGTCACATCAGAATATTCGAGGCCTTTTAGTGGCATAGTCTTCTATAGGCGGCTCGCAGCTTCTGTGGGCCGCATTCTTGTTAACAATGTTCAGAACTAGGGTCCTGGACACATTTTTTTTACGTAATCAATGGGTCTCCCTATCAAATCCTTAGCTGTAATTTGCTTTCATTTGCAAGAAATGTAACCGTGTCTTTCCTCAGTCCTATATACCGTTATATCTTTCAGATACGAATACAGGTGACGTAAAGTCAACCTTGCTTCCTTCTCAGACTTCCCCTCAATACATGGTGCAACCTGTTGGGGCCCAGCCGATGATCTCTGATCGAGGGCTCATGCAAGCTGTTTGCAATGCCAAACACTTTGTGTCTACTTCATTCGAAGGAGCAGTTCTGATGGACGAGCACCAGGTGGGGTAGAGGTCTTATCGCCACTTACCAATGTGAAATGCATCCGTTTTATTACAGTCAACGGAAGTCATGTGAGAACCGTAGTCCGAAGCACGTGATCCTAGTTTCGAACATCTTGTCGATGATTGACCCAAATCTTTGAAAGAAAATTTTCAGTTTTGAAGATTTTGATTACAATTTTCGAAATTGTGTGGTGGGTTTCAGAATTGGGATAAAAACAATGTAGATGTTTGCGAAATATCCGCGTAAGATTAGCTATGAACATTTTATCGAAATAGGAGACGTTGCAGGGAAGCGTCGTTAAGTGTGGGAGATTTCCTGAACTTCATATTACAATAATAGAAATCAGCTTTCGAAGACGAATGCCACAAGCTCTTGCCTGGACCTACTTGGCGCTTTTGCCAACGAGAGTTTCCCGTTATAGCACACTTCAGGAAACGAAACTAAAACTAAACATTGCGTTCGAAAGGCCCTCCCAACGGAGAAGATACTTGTACACTTTCAGTGCTGTATTCTCTCGATATTGCTGTTGAAACCTCAGGAATATTTCCTTGACCCCGCTGCTTGATAGTTCGGTTCTCAGGTGATTGCTTCTTCGCAGGCAATTCCATACAGCGATACGAGAGGCTTTCCTCGCAAATACGGTTTTCTAACACTGCTGCACTTGTCTTAACTTGTAAATCTTTAGCGAAATCTTCACAACTTTGTGATCATTTTTGAAAATCTAGTTATCGATTTTTTTATCCATTAACGGCGTTTTCAAGAATGCAATCACATGCTTTGGATTATGGTTCTCACGTGGCTTGCATTGACGGTAATACTCTTGGTTTTTAAGGTGAAATATGGGCGTGTTTATGGTTATAGTGTTTAAAACAACCTTCGTGATTGTCTCTTGTCAGTTTTTGTGTCTACTGCGCGCATGCGCGCAGGTAGTCATATTGTTATACCAAAAGCTGTTAACTGGAAGTTGTCCACAATAGGGTTGTCATTAGGGGTGAAGCCAGAAGTGTAGCTAGGAGTGTAGCTAGGAGTGTAGCTAGGGCTGTTGCCAGGGTGTAGCCAACTGTGAACCTAGAGGTGTAACCAGGGATGTAGCTAGGGTTGTAGTTAGGAATGTAGCTAGGAGTGTAGCCTGGGATGTAGCCAGGGATGTAGCCAGGGATGTAGCTACGGATGTAGCTAGGGATGTAGTTAGGGATGTAGCTAGGGATGTAGCTAGGGATGTAGCCAGCGCTTTCGCCCCTCTCAAGAGTTTGGAACTGGTTGGCACGTTATGACAATGGATCACGACACGTAAAACAGCTTTTAAGTATTCTATATTCAGTAGTTTGAGAAAGTGCATGTGTTTTCTCCTCAGGGCATGCTCCAGTACCAAGTGCAGAACGAACGTCTAAGCTGGTCGTATATCTTTGGACAACTGGAGAGGTACCGAACGGTGTTAAACATTCTGGACTACAGCGTCAGTCAGACTACACTGGAGCAGGTTGGTCAATAGGACACTTGTGTGGTTGGTGTAGAGTGCGGACAAATCATTGCCATTGAAAGCTTCTGATATCAAACGCTACAGACTTGCTTCACGTCTAAGATTTGGAGTAAAGGGAGCGGATGATTTAGCCAAAGGAAGCTTCTGGTATCAAATCTGATCGAATGTTAGTACATTTGTAGTAAAGTAAGAATATTGGTTTCGTTTGAAAGTGTGAGAAAAATTTAACTTTTGGTCGTCCTTGTGGCACCATGATCAACGTGAAAGGGCCTATGTTTTAAGAGTAGGAATTGATACCACAGAAGGCCTTGCTTTGTAAGAGATTGAAAACTAGGTGAAAATAACAGCAGTGATACCCATCGATGGTTTTGTATTACCAATTACCGCCTATTAATGTTCTTTGTCCCAGCGTCGTTGGAGTCTTCTGGAAAAACACTAGGTACAGGTCTTTTGTAATCCAAGATAGTGTAATTGGGAAACAGTTGCTAACAATTATGGGATACAAGTTTATGTCTTTGTTCTTTTCTGGCTCATGTGGGAGTCACAATTTAATCAGGGCGGTCAGGGTTTTGTTGATTCGAATCGGTTCGTCTACCAGCTGCCTGATGAGCGGGTCTTTAAAGAATCTGCGTGGTACATATAGCTGTAGGTGGCAGGATCTGTGAAGGATCTGCTGATGTTTTAATAGGGAGTTTTCTTTCAGGCTGTTCTGCAGGCCTTTGGCTTGCTCTTTCAGCCTGCTGTACAGGGTGCGGTTGGTTTCTCTGTGGTATACAGAATTCGTGCCGTTTATCTGGCACGTCAGGTAGTTGGTGCTGTAGCCTGCCCCTCCCCGTGTTAACCTGTGGCAATTCGGGTTCCTGCCCTGCCCGCAAAGGCATATTGGGCAGTCTTCATTGTTGCAGGTGGCTGCTTCTGTGGGGGAGTTCCTAAACAAGATGGATGTGAGAGACACTCCACCTTGCTCCACGATTTTCGGTCTCACCAAGCCTCTGCTTTTCTCCCTTAACCCCCCCCCCCCCGACCTTTGGGGTGGCCGGGCAGGAGATCTCCGCCGTTCCCAGTGCTTGAGGGCGGACTTAAAATGTTTTGCCTGTAACGGGCATTGCAGTTTGATAGTTTTAGCCTCAGGCTGAGTCTAGACAGGAGTTTCGCCTTGCTGGTCCAGGGGAGCTCTAGGCTAGTATTCTCAAACACTCTGATTGTCATCTGAGTTATCGACACCCTCTTCACACCCTCTGGTATTGTGCTCCGCTTCGTGATGTGCAGCTTGGTGGCAGTGGGCGCGATGTAGTGCTCGTAGTACACCAGGCCGTACTGGACCCAGCACTTCAAGTCCAAGATCGCTAGTCTGCTATCAACGTTGGCCTCCGGGCAGTCTCCCTCGAACTGTAGGATGGGGCAGATAGAGTTGGCCATCTTGACTATCTCCCTCATCGATCTGACTTGCTCTGTCATATCCTTATTCCCTTCTACCAGGCTGTCTACTATCTTCATCTTCTTCTCTTCCTCGATCCGTCTCATGCCTAGAGGGAGTATAGAGAACAGGAAATTGTAGTCATCGACATACAATGAGTCCAGATTCTCCACCGCTATATGGTTTGGGGCCGCGATGGCTGCCAGATTGTTGAACTGAGTTGTCCACCAGGCCATGACCAACTTGGCGATTCCTCCTGTTAGGAAGTTGCCGATGGCGCCTCCATCCCACTGCCTTCTCCAGATGTTGTTGAAGCGGTAGCAATGGTTACTTATAGCTGCCTCAACCCCTGCCACAATAGCTATGGCGATCATGATTCTCTTTTTCTGGTCTGTGGTGGGGGCGCGTCTTGGTTGTAGCCATTTCTCCTCCTCCCTGCTCTCTGTGGGTTAGGAAAAACGCCCTGGCCGTGGTGATATCTGGCCTGCACCCTGCCTCGTACCTCCTCCTATGTATCATGTCGCCCAGTCCCGTTCTGTCTATCTCCTCCTGGTTGTGGGTGAGTGCCAGCTCATTCCAGCTATCCACCTCTACCTTGATGTTCATCTCGCAAATTACCCGTAGTACGATCTTCCTCCTCCACTCCCTGGACGAAGGAATATAGAGCTCTGCAGTCCATTGATCCTATACCTATCCTCCTCTCTTTCCTGCTCGCTCCCTCACTCGCCTTCCTGAGCGTTGCACCATTTCCTCGGTGGAAGTAATGGCTCTATTCTCCATTTCCTTAACCACTGCCTTGACGACTGGGGAGAGAATTGAGGAGAGTGCGTTATTGGAGCAGACGATGTATGGCAGACTGGCCTCAGTGGTGGTCCTCGCTTCTCCTGTCCTTGTGGGTTCTTTTTATGATCTTTCCTCACCCTACTGGTGGCTGGAGGCAGCATGTTGAGGTCCTGCCTAGGAGCAGCTACCAGTCTCTCATCATCGGGTAGGCAGTGGTCCCTACTGAGTCCTATGGTCCGAGCCAGCATGGCGCTGTGGCCGTTTAGATGCCTCACCATCTTTTCCTTCTCCTTAGCTGTAATCACTTCGTCTTCTACCACGTGCTCTGCCTTACAGTTGGTGCAATTCTCATTTGTGTCTATAGAGAACTTGCCAGATTTATTAGTTGGGAAAACAATGGCATGACCCTCCTTAATCATATTCTTTAGCTGTTTCGGACCTTCTTTCTCCTCTTCATCCAGGACCGCCGCTTTGACTCTTCCTTCTTCATCGCCATGAACGTTTTAGTGGATTGCTCCAGTCTGGTTTTCAAGTGCTGTAGGTGTTGTTCTAGCTCAGTCCCCTGCTGGCCGGGAACTATTTGGTGCCTATTGCTAAGTAGCTGCGTCACTCGGAGTTTCCTGAGGTCGATCGTGCGTCGTACATCCTGGTAGCGGCCAACTCTAACTCCTCCTCAGTCATCTCGCTGCCTTTCCTGTGTCTCCTTCCCATTTCGTCCCAACTTCTCTTGACGCATCCCTTCTCCACCTCAGTCATGATCTGTACCATATCTAGTTTGGGCCAGAGGACTAGCTTTGTTTGGTTTCTTAATAGGTTTTTGACAGGTTCAGGGACCTTGAGTTCACCATAGACATGGGCTTCCTTGTCCACCTTCTCTCCCTCTTCAAACTGCTCTAACTCACAGTCACCGATGAGTATGTCTTTGAGGTGCCCTTCTGTCTCCTTCTTCCAGGGTTTGTACTTTTCCTCAAGATGTTTCACTTTCTCCTTCATCTTCTTCCTCCTTTCTTCCCATAGGTCGCTGGCCTCGGTCTCTATAACTCTACAAAAGTTCGCGAAAATTTGTTGGTTGGTGATCTCGGTCTCCAGCTGTCCAAGGTGGTACGGGCCTTCCTGGTCTCTCTCTCCGTGTATTGTAACTTCCTGTCATCACGTAGTTAACAAGGTCAATGTGTCTTTGGTTCCCACAGAGTCCAAAACGTTTCTTGGCCGCAGTCTCCACTGCTCTTGTGCCAAGTTGCTTTCTCATCAGTTTTTGGCGTACATCTCTTTGAATCACTTTCTTCGCCATTCCAAGTTTCAGGTTACCAGTTTTGATCATCGCCCTCGCCATCCTTGTTGGGTTGGCACACAAACGTGAAATTCTGAACAGGTGGGCAGACGTGGACTTCTCATCTCTAAATGTTCTACTTTGTCCCAGCGTCGTTGGGGTCTTCTGGAAAAATTACCGCCCTTTGTAAATCATCCAGAAGACAAGAAAACTGTGCATAAAATAATAACCGATTCTAAAACAGCAACCGATTGTCATTAGGATTTCTAAATTGTGTGCAATTCTGCAATTGGTTTTGGCGGAGCGAACAACAGACAATCGTATTCTCGTTAACACAAAATAGCACAAATTTTAAACTGACTGACATAGAGGTTTTTCAAGGGAATATATGCAAGTGAAGATGAAATATATCCTTTGTCTCGTGTTCTTATACAACTTCGGTCTTTCTTTGTGTCCCGGAGGAAATTTAAATACGGATATAGTTGAGTTTGGTAATTGTTTAAGGGAGTAGAGCGACGGTGCGCTGAATTGTTGTTCTGATCTCTTCCGTGGTGGTATTTTTGTCGCAGACAATTTCAACCGTATTATGCTCTGTAAAAGAACAACTTTTGTTTTGCAGGTATTCATTAATTTCGCCAAGGAGCAGCATTCCGAGGAGAGGACAGCAGTTAAGTCAAAGTGCTGCGGCTGTTGTAGCTGCTGCTCATCCCCTGAGCCGCCCCAACAAGCGGTGATCACTCCCACTTCCAATGCCTGATCTGCTGTGGTTGTCTGTTTACGGTTTCACCTAAAACCTCGTTAAAAATAATTTAGTTTTAGTATTTTTGTATTTTTTGAGCATAGTGAGAAAGTGAATCTTCAGTGAATCTATTTGTTAGCTAAAAAAATTATGGTAGTCTTTATTTCGGTAATGTAGAGCAACAGACGTGCTCAATTTACATGCATAAAAAATATAAACAATATTTACTGTAAATGAATATGTAAAGAATAAATAAAAATAAATAAATAAATAAATAAATAAATAAAGATAACCTAAAATATATTTATAATATTAGTCTTCATTTCGGTAATAAAGAGCCACGGACGTTGCTCAATTTACATGCATAAAAAATGTAAACAATATCTACGGTGAATAAATATATAAAGAATAAATATAAATAAATAAAGATAACCTAAAATATATTTATAATAATAGTCTTCGTTTCGGTAATAATGAGCAACAGACGTGCTCAATTTACATGCATAAAAATATAATATCTACGGTGGCAGAAGATAACTTAGAGCAGTGTCTGTTGGTAATTTTTTGCCACAATGTAATATCTCTATTATGTAAAACTTCGGTTATACTATATTGCTTAGAACAGTAACCGGATTCAAAGGATACTGCGTTAGGAGTCTTTTGCCAGAGCGACCCCTTAAAATACCGGATTGCTAATTTCAACACCTAAAAATACGCCCAGCAGCCTCCCCCTGGTGGAGCAACACCTCATTTTACTAATAAAATGTAATATGCGTGAAGTGAAACACTAACTTTTGGATAGCTACATAAATATAGTTGTGTAAAGCTCAACAATATTAATAAGTTGGCAGAATGGCACACTAATATAATACAATACAATACAATATAATACAATACAGTACAATCTAATCTAATCTAATCTAATCTAACATAACATAACATAACGACATCACATCACATCACATCACATCACATCACATAATATAATATAATATAATATAATATAATATAATATAATATAATATATAATATAATATAATATGTGAAGAGTTCGTAATTGGACAATAGCTTCAAAGAATGCACCGAGATGAATGTTTTATGGTATATAACTAAATTGTTCTATACTTTTTGCTCTACTATGTTCTGTACTGCCTTGGAAAGTATTAAGTCGTGAAGTTGTTCAAGAAATTAGTTCTTCAAGCAGAACTGTATAAGTCTTCAAATATCGCATAGTTTTTTTTCAGTTTGTAGTTTGCAGTAGATGGTTTGTAAGTTCTATCGAACATCGTTAAGTAAAGCTACCACCTTTCGAGCTTGTTTTTGTTAAAAGATTCACTTTATACCTGAGGTGATGTTATTAGTTTATTGTAGGACTTCAAGTCTTATGCAGGGCGTGTAAATGATAAATATCGTTTGACACTGCATTGTCTTAAATCGTTTTTGCCATATTTATCAGTTGTTCCACGAGCTCGAGTCGTACATGAGGTGATAAGCAACGAGGCGCGGGGCACCGCTTGGCTGTCAACTCGTTGAGACGAGAGAATATTTTATCAAAATTCAAGCTAATCAGTTTGCCCATCCTTGTGACCAAGTTTTGTTCTGAATCCAAATGATGGATGTGTTGCAGTAAACCGTTGTACAAGCGATGCCAGAACGAAAACTGCGAAACTGTTACGAAGTCATTAGCATCATCGAATTCGCCAGTATGCGACCGCAACTCAAGTGTGGTTCACTTAAGAGATAAGCAAAGACAAATAAAAATTTAAATAGCAGAGGAAAAGACAAAGGAACTCTGGTAAGAGATTGTTCCATCTCGTCACACACTTGGTTTCCTTTGTTGTTGTTTTTTTTTATATTCCTTATGCTTCTGCTTATCTCACAAGTGTAGACCAGACTTCAGTCGTACATACCGAACATTCCATTGCTTAAAAGGAATGTCTCTTATCTTTCTTTACTACTGCAGCTAAACAAACCTCCATTTCTTTTCTCAAAATTCCAAAACGGAGTAAAGACATTCCTGGGAACGAGTTTGTATTGAGTAGTGCCCAGGGTGCGCGTGGTACGCACAGAACGGCTGAATTCGTGTCGAATGGCGGCTTATTTGAACTGAAGACCATACAGAAATCTTTAGAACAGAAATACTTTACTTGTACGCGCTCACTACAACCACGAAATGGTAAGCAGTAATTTAATATTGCCAATCATGTGAGCCATTTGTGGAATACACCATGTTATTAATGCAAATTTCCCTTCGTTCCACTTCACTGAAAGGGCAAAATGTGAAGATTTTGTTTCATTAGTAAGATTAAATGTGGCCGAACAAACATCATTTTGCGGGCCTCTGAGAACTGGAACGATCAGAATATCGTATTAGTAAAATCGTGAATTGCGAGGGTTCTTGTGATATATTTCCTCAGGGCCCGTTTACAAGTGCAGTGGTTCTTTAACCCTGACAGCTGTACCGATATTTATTATAATTATTACTGAGGAGATCGGGTAATTATCTCGGGCAATGGAGACAAAGATAGCTCACGTTTAGGGCCGTAGGGAGGGAAGGGGGAGTGCGAGGGGTGCGCCCCGCCCCCCGCCCCCCCCCCCCCGGCCGCGGCGGG
>JAOEHT020157950.1:0-11827 GCA_025448195.2 Parazoanthus atlanticus
CTGGGGGCTTATTAGAACGGGGGACTGTTAGAGGCTGGGAGTTTATTTAATTTTTGCCACCTCAGACTGGTGGCTTATTAGAAGGGGGGGCGTATTAAAGACTGGGGCCCTCAATAAAAGAAAATACGGTATTGACCACGTGATTTTACGTACGATAAATAGCTGTATAACAACATTACAGTATTGTGGTTGTTCGAACACGTGTGCGGTTTACGGCGCGCTAAACTGATCCGTGTTAATGATCTCTTGCAGGAGACGAGAGTTAAAGTTCCTGTACTGTCTTCTTCGATCTACGGGCACCCGGCAAGGAAACCGCTGGAATGGAATGATCGCAGTCACGTAAGAGTGGAACTGTGCAAGAAGGATTTCCTTAGACTCGGCGGCACCAACATTGGAGAGAACCCGGATTTACACTGACGTTGCAATATGTGGTACCAATATTGGAACAGTGATACTGCAATATATTGGGACAATAACAAACTCTTGCCAAGCTGGCGCTGGTGGTGGAAGGCGTGTCAAATTCACCACCGTAGTCCCGAAACTACAAAAAGACTACATCAGTCTACCCAAACGATCCCATAAGCAGGGCTGGCAGAGCAATGCTGTTTTCTCGGGGGGGGGGGTGAACATGATAGAGTGATTTTCAGGCGAGCGTCGCAAGTGCGAACCGGGGGGGATCCGGGGGCATGCTTCCCCAATAAATTTTGAAAAATTGTGCTGTGTAAAAAACGCCATTTCCTGCATCTTGAGCAAAGTTCGGTCGTATTTGCTCACAGCAAAAGAGCTTTCTGGACTTGTTTTTTTTTTTTACTCTGAAAGTGGGGGGACCATGCCCCCTCTCCCTCCCCCACCCCCTTGCTGCTCTGCCAGCCCTGATAAGGCAGTGCTCTAACGAGTGATTGAGATATCATCAAGAGTTTTTCAGAATATATAGTTTTGGAATTAAATATGTGTTCCTCTATCTCGTCTATAAATGCAGTTAGGAAATGCATGGTCAGTTTGAATTGCGACTTAATTCGTATGTATAAGCTAATGACTGCGTACTACACTTTCATGAAAAACTAACATTTGCAGCACTGCCCAGTTCTTGGATCGTTTTGGTGGACGATGCTAATCCTTCTTTCATTATTTCGTTTCATTTCTGGATTGTCGATGGAGTAGGATTCTGCGATATATTGCGAGATATGCCAAGCTTCTGTACGTTTTTTAAAGTAGTCTCTATCTCTCCATCTTTAGTAAAGTACCAACCCTGATGTTACACAGCAGGTAGGGGGAAAGGGGGGAAGTCAAACTATTGGGATACTTGCTTTGTATAGGCTGTGAGATCTCCATAAGAATTAAAATAATGGAGGAAGTTGGAAACTGTAGACGTTTATTTTGCTCTGCAGGGACGGATCCAGAAATTCGGAAAGGGGAGGAGGCCGAACCCGCAATTCTGGAAAGGGGGCTGGGCGAAAATAGCATCTGTGCTCCAAAACATGTTCTCTTCGGTGTTTTTTTTTTTAAAATGTTTTCAAAATTGCCAACGAAAGGAGGGTTGGGGGCCCTCCCCTAAATCCGCCCCTGGTCTGCCGTTATGACAGACCCCTCGGGGAGATAAAAGTTTTATTCATTTTCCTGCATATGTCATTATATATTGAGCTTTTTAAACTGAACTAGTTAGGACAAATAAATTCATATTTTATCAAATGATCGTGATGTAAATAGAGAATTTCCTAACTGTTAACAAGTGAAAAAAAAACAGTATTGTTTTATTAAAAAGCAAACAACTCACGTGTTTAACAGTGTCACCGTATTTGCTGTTATAAGTAATTCGCGGCAAGTGGTTATAAGGCAGCATGAGGGAGCTGAATACCGCGAGGTGAAACGAAAATGCCAGAATATAAGGTAGATTTCAAGCTTTTTGGAAGATATGCACTGTTAGAGTTGCTTTATCAAAACTGAGTTATCGAACTATTTTGAAAGTTGTTCTCCACTACGATAGAGGATCGTAAAGAAGTCAAAAAATCCATACATTTTTCTTTGAGAGGCAGAAAAATGTGCCCGCAATCCTCATCTAGACAGAAATGTATAACAAAACATATCAGCGGCGTGACAGGCGCAGTAGTTATTCAGCTCTGTCAACCAGCAGTGCCTTGACTTGAGGTTGCGCAGTCACCTCTCTCGCGAGGACTCATTTCCAACCAAGATGCTTCAAAGGAGTTCAGTGATTTCTCGGTTCCCAACAAATTGCAATATGCGATGACGTAAATAAATTTACAATAGCAGATTTGATACATAGTTTGTTTATGAAAAGCAAGAAATTATTTTTGCACAAATCGGAGTGTTTTGTCAAATAGTCTTCGGTGAGACGCGATGAATCAGGTGTTTTCGTAGGACGTTGTACATCAAGCATAACACAACCGGCAGACACCTCAATAAAGCCCGCAGAGCATCGTGGTTACAAATTTACCTTTTTAAATTAACCAGGAGTTATTTGAAGGGAATTCCAAACAAGGAGAGGGGTGGGGTTTAGTGGACCCAATTAAGGCAAAAACCTTTTTTACGGGTCCTTAAGAAAAAACGGAGCTTTTTTCTGGCACCGAGGCTAGGGTAGCCTCCACGCAGACTGTTATTCTCCTCTCGGGGCAAAAGAGAATAATAGTCTACGTGGAGGTAGACTGCGAGCAGTCTCTTCCTATTCCTCAGAATCAATCGAGAAAACACAAAAATCGAGCGGCGAAGTAGCGAGCTTCCCACTCGATTTTTGTGTTTTCTCGATTGATTCTGAGGAATAGGAAGAGACTGCTCGTAGTCTAGCGTAGAGGCTAAAGCTAGGGTTGATTTGGCTTAATTAGAGATGTGAAAATGGTTAGCATGATGATAACACTAAGGTCGACTTGGCATCATGATTAGAGATGTGAAACTGTTAACACAATAATAACACTAAGGTTGATTTGACGTGGTTAGAGATGTGAAACATGTGAACATGATAATAACATTAAGGTTGACTTGACATGGTTAGAGTTGTGAAACAGGTTAACATAATAACACTAAGGTTGATTTGACGTGGTTAGAGGTGTGAAACATGTGAACATGATAATAACATTAAGGTTGACTTGACATGGTTAGAGTTGTGAAACAGGTTAACATGATAATAACACTAAGGTTTACTTGACGTGGTTAGAGTTGTGAAACAGATTAATATGATACTGAATAATACTAAGTTGACGTGGTTAGAGTTGTGAAACAGGTTAACATGATAATAACACTAAGGTTTACTTGACGTGGTTAGAGTTGTGAAACAGGTTAATATGATAATAACACTAAGGTTGACATGGTTAGAGTTGTGAAAACGGTTAATATACTAATAATACTGATTTGCACATCAAAGCTAACTAGGGTATTTATCAATGCTAAGTCATGTACTATCATAGGATACTGGCCTGTCTTATTTCAAAGTATTGACGAAAGAGCCCAAGCATCTTTCTATAGCTATGTCCCTCTTTCTTGTTCGGAACTGGAAAACCCCTGATCCTCATTGCAGAGTTAATTTTTACATTAGAGTAGTTTCTTATACACCCTCTTATACATATAGATGGGTATATTGTATATGTCGCACAAAATCTTTCTAATTTTTTCCTCTTTTTCTCTTTTTAGATTATCTCAAAATTGTATGTAACATCTGATATGTATTAATATCTAATGAATAAAGGCATACTATTATTATAAATATTATCAATATTAATATTGATAATAATATTAATTTGTCACCGCTTCTGTAGCACTGGCTGTCAAGATTGTGTAGACACATCCAACAGTGTTTCGATGAACAATTTAAGGGCCTTTTACATGGAGGTGGGGGATCCCGGGTAGGTGAGGTATCCTGGCGAAGTGGAGGAACCCGCCTGTTCATATAATCTTTCTTTTAATCTTGATCACGTTTACATGAGTGAGATATGGGGTAACCCGCCTAGCTGGGAGAGGTAACAGAGTTTCTGGAGGCTCATATTAGAATAACAAAGCCCGCCAAATTCCAAACAAAATGGCTTCTCGCGCATATCAACCTGGCGAGTGTTTTCGCAAGCATTATCTCACAATTTTTCAAATTTCTGAAGGTGAAAACTTATCACGTCATAGCAGCGAAAAATTTTACTCCGGGGTGGCAGGGTGACCGCGGGGTCTTCAAGATTGCATGTAAAGGCGGGCTAGTTTTCGACCACGGGTAGTATATAGGCGTGTTACCTCACCTATCTGGGGTCCCCCACCTCCGTGTAAACAGGCCCGAATTGAAAAGATATTTCTGACCTTGTTAGCATTTCTACCATTGCATTTTTATTCAATCATTGACCTTGGTTTTGCTCTATTTTTGTCAGTAATTAGACAGTGTTTCACTGTATTGGACCTATATTGGCCAAGCAGTGGTCCAATACAAAACTCCTGTAATTTACAGGCCTCCGGTTCACATACAAGACAGCGCTTGTGCATTTGTAATTCTTGAGTTTGAGCGAGTGTCCAATTATTGGCCAATATAACTTTGTGTCAGCACTGAAGCTTTTCGGTTATAATATCAACATGGCGTGAAGTTGGTAGGATATTTTTCCTCCGATAGCGTGGATGTTCGGCTGTTTTTGCAGATTTTCGTAATTTCATACAAGGAAAAACCTGTTCGTTTGTCATCCTTTCTTATCACAAAGGCAACTCCAGTTCTATTTCTTTCAAAAGCTAGCTTTGTGGATTATCAATAAGTTTAGACTATGGCTGGGAGTTAATCTCAGACTAACTTTCTGCATACGCAAAGCTGACATTCATATTGCCGTCCTCCCAAGGCTGGATGCATTCTGTCGGCTTCATATTTGACGTGATTTCTCCGTTATGAGATTTCGCTTTCTCCTTACGGCCTTTTGGTGCTATTTCCTCCTTGTCCTTAAATGTGCCAACTGGTTTTTCGGGGCTCTCGGCTAATTTAGCCAGCCCGTCTTCTCCATAAACGCTTAAAATCACATCTGTGCGGCGGTTGGGCAGCACGCCTTCCGTCAAGAGATTTGGCTTTGGAGTAATCGTTGTTCTCTCCGCCTTTTCGCGCATGCGTTTAAGCTTTTGTTGTCGACGCCGATGGCAAAGATAAAGTCCAAGTATTAGAAACGTGAAGACAATTGCAAATACTACAAGAATAAATGTCAGGAAAACGGCATCTCTTGTGTTGATCCCCATTATGATATTCGCGTCAAATGTTGGTCAGTTGGAAATGTCAGCTCTTGCTCTGAATCACAAAGACAAAGGGCAGCGGATGTCGGTTTTACAAATTGTCCTCAGGCTTAGCTCTTTGATATTGCTGTTCTGCGAGTTTTATATGACGGTGGCCTTTTCCTGTATCCTGAAGCGTTCTGCATAGAGATAAAAGCAAACTTTGTTAGTTTAGTTGGGTTCAGTTTGGTTCGGTTTGGTTTGGTTCAGTTTAATCTCTTCGCCACATCATAAAGATAAAAAATAGACACAAACAAGAAACAGTTTTAAAATACGTGTGCGTTCCAGTTGACATTCTCCGCTACACATATAAAAAGCACTAAAAGTGGGTAATTTACAGCAACAACAAAAGACTGACTTGAGTACTCAATGAGTTTCAGTGACACTGAACGGCTTTTGCCAAAATTTTCCAGTGACCAACTTTGATACAAACCTGGTACAAGCATGCATCAAGGGATCAAGGAGCTCGATACTATTCAAGGTAGTCAGGTCAATACTGACAACACTTATATTCTAATCCAGTATACGCCTTGCAACCAGTTCTTGTTGTTCCTACAGTACAAAGACCATGCCATGTCACCATGTCACCATGTCACCATCGGTCCTTACCATAACTAATTTTATAAATGATCAGATGACCAGTTTAATACAGTAGCGATAAGAACAAATCCGATAATGATGATGATGATGATTATGTAATGCTAAAATGTTCCAAGCAGAAAAAGGTAAAAGTATGTCACTGCGTTGATATTAATGAAAAATATTGCTAAATATCCGCATTAATAATATTCATTTTAAAATTATTTCTCAAATGAGTACTTAATGGTAAAATACTGAAACTTAAAAAATGTTTATTTCCGAACAAGTGAGAGCAACAAAAACTTTAATACAACTTTACTTATCTCTGGACATTCTAAAATCCGTACATGTAGTCACTAAGATTTTGATATTCGACCGTATACAGTGATTGCATAACAACAACTGAAAGAAGTTCATAAAATATGTATACTCAGATAAGAAGTTTCAAATCCTACCAATCATAAAAGAACAGGAATGTAATTTGCATACATTCAAAGCTTAAGTAGGTACTTGCAGATATAGTCATTCTTTTTTTCTTTGAGACCAATAATGAACTCTCGGCACGCGACTAAATAAAGTCTGAGATGCTTGGCTGGTTTCATCTTGTGAGGAGGGCCGTAATTTAAGGGGGAAGGAAATATCATTTAATTGACCTTAATTTGTGCACTGGATTCCCTAAAAAAGTCATCGGTGTTTCGCGTGTATTTCAGTTATTTCTGTATCGAGAGTTCAAGAGCCGATACTGATATCTCTCGCGCGGCATCTTCTGCGTGTTTTTATGTCGCAATATCACGAGTAGATGAACAGTTAAATCTGATTTTGCTGTTTAGCAAATTTGCTTGAGCAAAACATACCTAACTCAACTTTTAAAGACCACTAGCACTTCATTGAAACCCATATCGTGGCAACATTTTCTTCTAGTTTCCATCTCTTGCAGAAAAAAAGCGTTGAGTCCTTATTGTTTTAAAACTTGTATATTTATAATTTAGGTATCATTGAAAATAATGATAAAGTTTTAATCGAATATCGTTTTGGTTGTGAAAAAATTCGCACAACGTTAAATGAAAACGTTGTGAGGTAGTTTGTCAGAAGATCACTCACCTGAAGCCTTCTTTTACTTCCGTAACCAGCTTTGACTAATGCACCGACGCGTCGCGTTGCGCTTGGGTCAGATCTCAGTTGTTAAACACCTCACTCTTCCCGTCGTATTAATGTAGCAGGAAGGAAAAAGCCCACGATTTGTTTATGCTCAACCCGATGCAGACTCAAACACAACAACACAAATTCACGCTAAAAGTGCGGCGCGGCTTTGCCGATCACGCAATATTTTCTGATATTTCAACTCCGAGACTGGTGAGCTCCAATTAGTAATGGCACTATTAGTTTCTCATCAGTCGGAGACCAAGAGGCAGTCTGTCTCGCTTGAGAGAAGCTGAGGTTTCTCACGGTCTCTAAATCAAATTTGCGCTCGGGAGTTCAAGAGTTCCCCGCCAAAGCTCTAGTGAAGGACTACAGCGCCAAAAAATTGCAGCGTCAAGGCTCAAAGACCGACAAAAGCAAAAACGATTTTTGTTCCGTAAATCAAAGCAAAATTTCCTAACTCTAATTTTTAAACTATTATGGTCTCTTGGTGAAGCTCCGCCAGATTCGAACTTTTCTGTGTTTTCCTGCCTGACGGCCGGCCCGATTCTTTGGCGAAGACAATAAGACTCTTTTAAAAATGAAATTCTTGCAAATCAAACGGTGCTGATCTTTTTATCTTGTACATGAGATTTACATCTTGTTCTGATTTCCCTTCCAATTTTCCATCTATGCTATGCGGAGAGCGGTTAATCCGGAAGAGCGCCTGGACTGGACTTCCGAGACTTCAAAGAACGTACCCCGCGCGCGCTCCGCCGATATAAACGATGGTTTTAGCTCTGATATCATGGCGCAACAATGTTCCGAGGTAATGTAAACAACTAGTAAAAGTCTACGTGACTTGGGGCGGATTCCACTTACAAATACAAGGCAAATTGGGTTGATTTAAAACTGACATTTTAAAATTATTTTCTATTTTCCTATAATTATGACGGAGAAACCAGTGCTTGTTACAAATGCGCAGCAAAATTTGTCGAAGAGAAGCCAGACAGAATGGCAAGTTAATTTTTATTCAGTAGAAAAAATCAAATGCATTCTTGAAATATATACTGCTTCGGGTTACCAGTGATTATTCAACGCTCCTGCAGTATTTTTTAAAGCGTATGAGTTTCAAAACTTTTCGTGAATTGAAATTCTTGTGTGTCGTGACTAAGTTATCAAAGAGTAAACAAAGACATTGTATTTACAAGATAGTTAAAATAACATTATCCATTTACGTAATTACGGACATTCTAGACCAAACATTTTTTTTAACAAAACAGTACCCCAAGTTGACCTCTTTCTCGTGCAAATATTTTCTTTGAAAACATGGCGTGTTTCGGGTTTTGCCTTTAACTGGTAATTAGAAGGTGACAGGAATGAGATATCAGTTGCCGAAACGGCCAAGTTGGGCTACGAAAGGAGTTCAGCTTAAACAGAGAAATACAAACTATAGTTGAGTTTACATGTTTTCCTTAACAATCCACAAAATTTGTCCATATATTGCAACAGTGCTGGGTTTCTAAATGTGCTTGTTTTTCATCAAAGTACAGATTGCACGTTTGTTGAGACAGGTTATTGGGGTCTTACACTCAGTTTATCGCACGATTCGGTACTACAGTTTGCTGCAGCAGCTATTTGTTGCTCAGCAGAGTAATCGACTTATCAAACATCAGATCGATCCATTAATTTGATTTTGTTATGGGGACAAAGCGAATTGGCATTTCGTTGATTAAAATTTCATTTCTTTATATTACCGCTTCCTTGCCTTTAAAAGATCCTTGATGACAATCCATACGCTTGTTCCTTTGTAACCCAAGAAAACTTGATGGTAGTTCTTTAACATACAGTTCAACGAGTGTGATAGTCGGGTTTAAAAGAGAGCTGACCTTTTTATGACGAATAAAACAGATCGACAATTCTTAATGTCACGATTGATCAAAAACTGATAAAACAAATCGCATAATCTTTATGTTATCCTTTACCACATCAATTACAGTATTAAAAATACCAAACTCAAGACAGGGTTTAAACCTCTACATCGTTGAGTTATCTACTTTGTGAATTCCGCTAAATATTGACAATGCTTTCACTCACCTTTTTAATGTAAGGAATGTTTCGCTCTTTAGATGAGATTTTTGAGCGATCAGTCGTCTCAAACCAATCGGCTAAATAAGAAGACCTGATCAGCGGTGGAGTTCTAAAAATCTTCAGTTAGAATGTAATACCTGAAAAACAATCAAAAGTAAGTGCGTAAAAGCGCTTTATATAAAATCGGCACTGTTCATTGAGCGCTCGCGACGTCTTTGTTGACTTGACTCGACGAAACACAACCTATATCAGTTTCTAGGTGTCATCGACAGAGCACTTATGGAGCATTGATGGCATATTGATCAACTAGTTGACAACAACAATAGCGATTAATTTCGCGACATCGATAGAAAGGCCCAGATCTCAGACTACGGTAGCCTCAGTTTCTTTTTGCAGAGGGCAAATTTCATGGCTTTTTCGTATCGTCTGTCAACTATCCCTCCAAGAATAATTTTAAGTTCATTTGTCTTAATTTATTTGCGCTTTTAAGTGACAATTTCTGTTCCGCGACATCAATTCATTAACAGCCTTTACCCGAAGGCTGACACATATTCGTACCGTACTAAACGACAGGAGACTTCACGGTTCAAATGATGTGATTGTTTTTGGAGAGATGGCAAGGTGTGTCAATTTATAGTCACAACATGAGGGGTGCAGCCTCTTTTTGCCTGCAGGGCGTAGTCAGTGTTTATCGCGGGAGCGCCCAGTGCCCATAGCATTTTTTATTTGTTATTGTCTCTCTAGTGCTTGCTGTTATTCTTAGTGATTAGTAATGTTGCTGGTATGGCTGGGACTGAGGTAAAATAACAGGAAATACATTCTAATTCTAGAAATTGCATGCAACAGGGACAAATGTGTCGTATTTGATTGTTTTACTTCAGAGATGTGTTATTACAATCCAAAACAAGTCTTCAACTGTTTCCGTCTTCGAAGAACATAAAGAATTAATATTGGAATATAGGGATATTGGCTTTTTCGATTAGATCATTCATCTTTTCTGCAAAATTATGTTTTGAATACAAATTTCATGCTTAACGTGTCTCCGGCTACAAAACGGTCAACTCCAAAACAGTAACACAAAATCCACTTTTTAATAAACTCAAGTGTCTGTCAATTTTCTGAGTTTAATCAGTGAATATCGTTGACTCGAAGTGATCAACAGCGCCTTTGTGTATAGAGCTGAAGACTAAGGATATTTGATCATTTGCGGGAAATATTGATTTTTTGTTTTATCTTTTTTGTTAATTCTCAAATAGGTTTATAAACACGGGACTGAAAGACGTAAATTAACATCAACCCACCTAACTATAAGAAGTAACAGAAGAGAGATTTAGCACCACGTACACGTGAAACGGCATTCGGTAGGAATGGAAATGAGAAAGCCGGAAAATTATATGCAGTTACGCTTACTACATGTAAGACTGCATATCATTCCCTACCCTCGCTAAAGGACCGAAGATAAGAAGTTTCAGAGAGAAAATGGACTGCTACGCAATCTATACCAACAGAAAATTTAGTCAGGCGCAAGTCCGTTCCTGCCGTTTTCCGTTTCACGCATAAGCCAGTGGTGCTAAATCTCTCCAGTATCGCAGTTTATCATTCAAGGGGCGCATCGGTTTTTTCTACTGCACTGATCTTTATACATTCTTATATTAAATAAATACATGAGTCTTTGATATTAAGAAATCGTTTCCCCAACAAAAACAAAATATTTCATAAATATCACACGGTAATTCTCATTTCCTGCATTTCAACTGCTAATATCCTAATTTTTGCCGGCGTAATTTGTACTAAGAATTTTCTTCAGTCGCTGGGAGGAAAATAGATACGTACCTGAAATGCGGTTCGATTTCTTAAATATGACCCTTGTTAAAACAGAACTCACTCTTCCGCCAAGCTATCGAAAAGGTATTGAGATAAAAGGAGGATATCAAACGGGGTGCGAAGAAATGGGTTCTATTTTTGAGTGGTAAAATATTGTTTTTAACGCGAGAAAATTAGATTCATTTCTTGAAGTTGACGTGTAACTTTCTTTTGATCATATAGACAAAAAACACAAACTTTCGGAAAATCTTTAGTTCGGAAATTTTGTCAAAATTGTTTTCAGAAATTTAAAACATTTCAGAAAATCTTCGGAAATTTCGGAAACGGCCCTCGGAAAATCTTCGGAAATTGTTAAAAACGTTTTCAGAAGTTTTGGAAAATTTCGAAAAAATCTTTAAAAATCGATATCACACTAGGGTCCCGAATGCAGTTTTGACTAGTGATGGATTTTACAGTAAAACTCTTGTTTCTTTATAAAACCATGGCTTATACGCCAAATACCAATATTCACGACGGTTTGAGATGGTGAAGGTTATTTGCCTCCTCCAAACTATTAAATACAAAACGAGTTTTGCTTTTGCGCTAATTATTCACGACACTGTTCATGAGGTGACCGTTCGAGTGTGATATTGGGACTTTAACGCAACTAGGACGGGAACGTCAACGAAAACCACTGTTGGATTTTTAACTTCCCGTTTTCTCTTTTCTTGTTTGTATAATTCATTCGTTACTTTTCAGTTTTGCGTGAAGGTGTGTGAACATGAAAAATTAGAAACCTAAATTTTGAAGCCGCGCGAAGATTGAAATGATTCATACTTTGTTGTTCACGTTCTCTATAAAACCTCAAAAGGGAGCTTTTGACGTTCTGTTTACTAAAGAAGACGATGGAAAGGTGGCCAACTGGTTGCATCCCCACGTGAAGTCATTGTATTCTGTAATTAAGTCTATTGTTTTGTAACGTTCTCGTTGAAGTTCCCGTCCTAGTTGC
>JAOEHT020158020.1:0-11827 GCA_025448195.2 Parazoanthus atlanticus
ATATAATATAATATAATATAATATAATATAATATAATATAATATAATATAATATAATGTAATACAGTACAATAGAATAGAATAGAATAGAATAGAATGTAGTGTAAAATAATCCAAGCCAAGCCAAGCGAACCCATTCCACCCCAACCCAACCCAGTCTAATCCATTCTAATCTAACCTAACTTAAATAATCTAAATTGCTATTCTGTTCACTCCATAAGAAACATTATGCATAAGCATATAGGGAGAATAAGGTGGTGAGGGGTAACTAAGTTATCTCTCTCTTTCTAACGCTGTCGTGGGTCCGATCCACATAGCGTCAAAACAAAGTTAAACCACTGTTCTTTGTCGTGAGCAGCGCTCACTGCTTCCCCAGATGTAGTGGATGACTCCCTCAGGTATCTGGTTATCTATCGGGTCCTTCCAACGCATGCGTTGTTTCTCTGGTGTTCTTTGTCAAGGTGGTTCCGGCCCAGAAGAGGAGTACAGGGCAGGCGTGTCGGAGACATTCGGACAACGTGTCCCAGCCATGTCAACTGTCTCTTCCGTAATGTCCGTGAGACGTTGACTAGTGGGGGATGACCAGCTCTTGAATAGATTTCTTCGTTGGTGACATGGTCTCTCCTGGAGTTACCGAGAACTCTTCTAAGGCGTATGGCGTGGAGGTCAGCCAATCGATTCTCTTCCTGCAGTACTGTGGTTTTCCAGGTATACATTATAAGTTTTACTGAATTCTAAGTTTAAACGACTCTGGAACATCTACTGTTTCTTTGCTAAAACTCTTCCAATCTCTGGTTGTCCTTGCCAAAAGCAAAGATTTGTAACCGAGTCTGCAGATAACTGGAGACACTCTGAATTTGCATCCATGATTACGCCTGGTTCTCTTGTCAGCTGGTCTGAGGACCGTACCCTTCGGTAAATTCAGTATTGTACACACGGTTAGTCGGATTCCATGCATAATAGAGCTTCAAGTCTTCGTTGAAAGTCATCGGTTAAATCTAATATTTCTAACTGTACTGTTTTGTATTAAGGAAACGGGGACGAAAATATATGTTCTAGTTTTTTCCTTTATATCTGAACAGGACTTTTTCCGGGCATGAAACCTGCAATACAAGATACTCGAAATGTCGTAAAGGCGAAGAAAGTTTCTCAATAATAAAACTGAATCAGAGGTTATGAAAAGTTTTAAATTATTTGGGTTTTTGTAATGCCAAGAGAACAATTATAGGAAATATTTTCTTGGCATCATTTATAGCATAGAACCACCAGTGCATCGGAAATTTAAAAAACCGACGAAAAATAGGAAAGGCGCTCCTAAGCCCTCGACGACAGTAATATATACCACTCTCTATTCTCCATGGTCAATAGTTATGCGTTAAATGACATTCCAAATATTACTTTTCTTGCGGAAGTAATGATGTCATCACATACGCCAAAAACTGGCTTTGTCCCCAAACTAATTTTGCAAATTAAATCCGATCCTTTTAGTACAAAAACTAGTGACTAAATTGAGCTTAATTACTCCTTGGCAACCAGTCTTTGTTTTTTGCTTCGGTGCTCGGTAATATAGGTAAGACCCAAGGGTAAGACCGTTGCTTGCTCGTTCACATTGAACTGATGAACTGGAATCTTAAATAATCTTAGTTCTCGTTTTAATGATTACGTAAACAAAGTTTTTAATTGTTTGCTAAACGCCGGCAAAGTTCGTTGACTGAAGCTGTGTCTCTAAGGATGGCTTGTCAAAACTTGATATTTGAGCAAAATCCAATATACATGCTAATCTTAGCATTTGGTTCATGAGAAAACCCCATGCCCTTTGCTTATGATTGTCAATTCTTTTTATCAAAAATACTTTGTTATCTTGAATCTTGACTTATGTTTATAATACTTTTGCATTATAGCCGTAGTTTGCCTCGTCGGAAGAAAAATAATGAAGCTAATTTTGGTATCAGTGGACAAACAGACATGGATGAAAGCAACTAGCAAGGTAGCACAAACCAAACCATAAGTGCATAATCTTTTAGAATAAAAAGAAAACTGTTTCATGTTTTAGCTTTTGTGTAAGTATATTTATATTCAGGTAACAAACTGGTAAAAAACTACAATGAGTCTCTAGACAGAGAGTAACAAATATATAGCGTACTATCTGGACATAAAATTGAAGGCGCCGAGAAACAAATAACGCCCTTGAAAGAAAACAAAAGACATTGAAGTGAAAACAGAATACGAGGTACCAAGTTAAGCAGAAAATAAAAAAGATAACAGTATTTGTACATTAAAGAAAAAAGAAGAGGCACTAGTAAGCTGATTTTTGAATGATACTGCCACCGTACCTGCATTTCTTATGCTGCACTGAACAAGGTCCGAGATACTTGCTAACTGCTTAGGAGAGAGTGAACTTCAAATACAAATGGCAGGTGTATGTGCATGCCATTCCCTACTGGTAAAACGAAAATTAAACCTATCTGCCAGCCAAGCTGACTCTCAGTCAACGGAAATGAAGTGATGAATATTGTCACCAATGCTATTCAGTGATAGATGCATTTATTTTAGCTCAAACTGGGTAAAAATTAGTTTAACTGCTGTGGCGACCAATAGAATATTGAAGATAATTATCTAATTTGTACAAATTGGTATAACAGTCTGCGAAAATACAACATAAATACTTACTTATTTTGAGTATTTTTGTCACTAAGAAAATCCGGCTGTCTGGTGACTTAAATTCTCTTTTCCAGATCTTCGCAATAAAGTTTTTGAAATTTGCTATTTATCCTTTACATTATTCAACTTCCAAAATCAATTCCAACCTTTACATATCAGTCACGATAGGTGAATTCTAAACTTTACACCAATGCTCTGGGGGGCAGAGGAGGAGGGAGTTTGATGATTTCTTGCACGTTCTCTTGAACTTATCAGTCTTCAGAAACCACATAATCAGTTGATCGTGCGAGGGTAACAGTTGTGGTCAAGAGACTGACGCGATTCAGCAAGAAAGCTCGCCCATATTTGGAAAGAACTACCAGCTGGTCCCCTCGCATATTTGTACATCCTCAACATGTTCAGTTGTGTCGAACACACGGCAAACGTTTTAATTTTATTTACCACAATAATATTTACAAAATGTTAAAAGGAGTGAAAGAGGATGTGGGATGTAAAAGTAACAATATCTCATCCACTAATATTCTTAACCTATTTTCCAGAACACAAGACGTACACTCTCATAAGACAAGATCATCGGCATCTCGAAATTTTTATATAGGAGGGTCTAGACAAAATGGAGAAAAAAATCCTTTGGCTCGCGTATTGGTGCGAAGAGCTGGAACGAAATATCAAGTCACCTAATGTTCATTCGAAAGAGAGATAAAAGACATGTCAGTTGGCATTTTCAAAAACCAAAACTCATATATTGAAGGACCTGTGATAAACTCAAAGACAAAATACTACCGAAAATGAATTAATTATGTAAACATGTTGTTGTATGTTGTATGTGGGGTGTGGAATGTGGGATGTGGGATGTGGAATGCGGGATGTGGGATGTGGGAAGTGGGAAATGGGATTCATGAGGAATATGGGATGTGGGACTGGTCGTATGAACTTACACGGGCCAAACAAGGATAAGCTGATGTATTCACGCACCCACGTATTTCATCTCCGGTTCCAATTCTTACCATATTACCGCCTACAAAAAACTCCTGTCTGTTTATTAGAAATGATGATAAGCTTTTGACTTCAGTCATAACCATATTTACCGCGCTAATACTGAAATATATAAATCACATTGTGATCCATATTGGAAATCAAATACATTCAGACTCGCGGTGAGAATCTTGATTGCAAGGTGTAATTATAAACTAACATATTTTTGTGTTAGTTAAAACCCCCATCCAAATATAACTTGGTTGTTTTTAGTTTCTATCTCTAAGACAGAACTCTATTTAGTTATAGTTTACTTACTTAGGGAGGGGAAATACTTATCAGTCGATCACCAAACCATTATTTACACTTTTTTAATTGATATAAGAACTGGATAATTTTGGCCGAAGCTCGGTGCTCCTAATATTTTGGAAAATTAAGCCTCAAACTGGTTTTTTTTTCAAAATTGTTCTTATTTTTAGACGGAAAGTAACCGTTCTAGTTGAAAATTGTGTCTTTATGGATCTCAGAAAGAACTTGATCTTGAATCTGAGATTGTTCTTAACTTGTTTCATTGAACGTCCTATTTATTTTTAAGATCTGTAAAGTGCCACTGAAGAGCACATGGAATAAGGCGCTCTATAATTGCATTTATTGTTACTGTTCTTTCTCCGAGCGTCAGTGTTGTTAAGTTGGTTCTTATAACTATATTTAGATTCTTGGTCACTCAAATTTGATCTGTTCATATTTCTTACTTTATTACACGCAACTCATCCCATTTCAAATATTTGTGAATGTACTTTATATTAGACAAGTGTCTCGTGATAAATGACGTATGCACTATTTTCCGTTTCCGTCCACACACCCCACATTTGGTTAAATTCTGGAGTAAACAAAGCTTGAACTGATCCTTTGTAAGAAATTTCGAAATCAAATATTTTTGTCTTGTCCTATTTTTGGCAATTATTTTACAATTTTGCCGTAAAATAACTACACAAGTTCACTGCCTGTTAGCACTGTTTGATGTACCTCAAGTTCTAACAGACGTTTCTTTTTTGAAAGGGGGTCGGGTGAGGGCTTATTAAAAATTTGAATACCTAAAGGGGGGCTTATTAGACAGTGGGTTTAACAGAGAGAGGGCAGAGAGTTTACGGTAAATGTCAAAGACTGGAGCAATCATTGTACAACTAGAGTAGATCACCGTGCAGACTGAGTTAAAAATATTAGCGCATTTGCCTCGAAAAGGGCCCGCCGCGCTGTGAAGGCTTTGGAGACTATTACTGGCTCCGGAAATGCTATCTTTTAAAACACAAGAATAGGATCAAAAATGGCCGTCCTCCACCGGACAAGAAAATATTTGTTTGAGTCCGATGAGCTGAGGGCATCTGCATGGTTTGCGGATATGACCAGAATAGATTTCATTTTCATTTCATTTTGTTATCGTTTTTGTTTTGTACATTATCGTTTTTGTTTTGTACAATTATCAAACATGGGAAAGGCTTCCTGTTTACTGTAGAGCTGCTTGAAAGGAATTTCCTGACCACCGTTTAATTGCACTCCAAACAAACCCCAGCCTATCATAAACATATTTTAACACGTTTCGCTCTTTAGACTTGAACCGTTATTGAAAACTAACTCGTATGTTTCTACCACTTTATTATAGCTAGCTTGTGAAGTTTTCAAGATCTTTTGTCGACTCATATTTTTTTAAATTTTGGGACTGATCATAGTAAAGTTGATTGGCAGTCGTCGGTTTGAGGATTTTTTGCAGTGTGTGCGTTGTGTCAACGCTAAAAGGTGCCACTTGTTTAATCGTGTAGCGCCATTATTTTATCATTTACACGTATTTAGATTCAAGATGCTTCTATAAAAGTTGAGGTTACTTTTATTACCGTATGCAAGTCATTCAGTTTTGGATATTTTTCTCGAGATTTTTCAAATTGATTTTTCTCCAGCGAAATGCTGCTCCAGCGTAGACAAATCCTCGTCTTTAGTATTAGTTATCTGTCAGCATAGGAATTAACTTGTGCTTCGCTTTATCGCATAGGTTTTTCGCTGCCCGACGACAACAGCGATAAACTGACCTCGATGAAAGAGTAACAAGATTATAGACAAGCCCGTGTGGCCGTCACTCTGCATGACTTCAGTTCATGAAATGCCAGCGCAAAAAAGTTTGTTATACCCGTCTTTTCCATCTTTACTGCCACATTTTGGGCGAGTATGATGGGTTGACAGTTCTTCACTTTAGTTTACTGCCTTACCGAATACTGTAGCGAAGCTTTAACGAAGCTGAAAGGCTATAAACGCTCGACAAGATGCGAGTGGAAGTGAAAGCTACAAATGGGACTCTTTTATTAAGTTAAGGATGAGCCGGACAGCTTGAGCGCCGCAATTGTCAGATTTACTGAGGCACTAAACGCATAGCATTACAAGCAAGATCAAAGCGGTTTTTGCCGGGTTTTTGGCCGACATCTCATCTCTAAAATGTTATTGCTCGGATCCCAGTGCATCTCAGTCAACGCTGTGTCAGTTGTATTTTAAAACAACTTGGTTTAATACGACAACTGAATCGCAAATAGTAACAATCAGCCTCAGGAAAGCAAGTTACAAACTAAAATACTTATAAATAGGAGGTGTTTAGACAATGTAAACGTTGTTTTCAACAGACAAATCGGTACGGATGTCCTCTTTTAAGTGGCGATTTTCATGCAAAAGTTGGATTTGGCAGTAATGTGTCCTGACATAAACGTCCTTAAAAGTAAATAATCTTGCTTTATGGAACGCGGAACCGACTTTTTCCAGGTTTTGTTAGTTCATTGTTGGACTGAACTGATAAGAGTATTTCTTTAATATTCCTTGGACAGATTGATATTATTAAATCCGAGTATATATTTTAAATTTTGCATAAAAATATCAACTGACGGTAATGTGTATCAATATATAAATGTAAAACGTTTCTACGTATCTCATTATTCTCACAACCTCGTCAATCTGATGAAGGTCGGCGAGATACAAGGATGGAAAAGAGGTCAGATTAGATGAGGGGTACGAATAGCGAGTATATCCGAGACTTGTCGAGAAATTGGAAGCGACATTAGCCACACTACTGAGCTGTATAAGCCCGATGTTGATATCTGTACACGTACACGTACACGTACAAGTACAAAACGTTAACTTGAAAATTCAAAAATTTCTGACAAACATAAAAAATCTTCACCTCCTGAGACCCTTTAGTAATGGTAGTAATAAACTACAAGATTTGGGGACTAGACTAAAGTTGTTCGATACTCGTGTTTTAGGGTATCGTTCACCCCTCTCACTTGAAAAAAAGATACAATGATGTTACCCCACTACGCTTGTTCTGGCCTTCCTGTATAGATATAATATACCCTACGCGCGTTGAAAGCTGTGCGGTTTAGGAGGATTAAATGTTTTAAAACCATATTATTCCTTAGATCATTGCCGTCTTAGAAAGCCGGAACCGGAATGTTTTTAGACGGAGAGTCCTGCACTGATAAACTATATGGGTCGTGATATACAGTACACCGCACTATTGATATTTAAACAAGCAGTGCTCCGTAGAAGCCTGACTGATTTGCAAAACAACTGAACCAAAGTGAGTAGATTTACTTTTAAAAGGAGCTAAATTAGGTAAAATCCACGACTTTCTCGTTTGAAGGTATCCCATCCCACTAGATAGAGCAAAACAATATATATAGTTACCAATAAAAACGCAAAAGGCGGGAATTAAAGTACACCTTAGTACTTACCGGTCACATCTTGGGGCATTACAAGGGTGATAACAACAACCATTAACAAACTGCCAACGAAACTCTTCATTCTCGTTAAATGTCCTTCTCCTCGCGTATGGTGATAGTAACGTGGTACAGTCTTGGCCTGTCTTGTCCTTTGAGTTCGGGATGAGGAGTAGCGGCGCCGTCGTTGTTTAAGCTACGTGCAGCTATTTGGGCCTCAACAAACACTCTCCGCCTGAGTTTCTGTCAGTGTTCTGTGCGAGCGGACCATTAAGTATGCACTAATTTGTAGCAGTAATTTGCTCAAGTTATTAGTTTTCCAATAAAGGAAACCTAGCTGTCAAGTTCTGATTGACTTAGGAACACATCGGTGTTTGAACAATTGAAAGGTCTAAGAATTCGGAATGGGGCGTTTTCGTTTGAGTCATGCAACATGAGAATGTACCAGTTGTTCCGCCTTTGGCTCCTCTTTAGATGATCGTTGATAGACGAAATCTTTGTCACGAGTTCTAAAAACTGAAGTATAGGAGCATGGTTGATAGAAGAGCTTTTTCGAAATATTCATTAAGTAAAGGACAAATTAGCTTTGATCCTATTCAGAAAGATTTAATAGTCGACAGCTTAGCTATTATATTTTTAGTCACGCTGCGCGGTGAAGTAAATGCAGGCAAAGCGTCCGACTCCGAGCTGCTTCTTAGCCATTAAATCATTATTGGATTATTCTTTCGGTGAAGTATCTTGATGGCTTCACAAAACTTGCCGCCGACGTATTATCAACAATGAACTGAACAACTTAACTTCAAAAAATTCGAAAGTTATATTAAAACACGTGCACAGGTCACTCATAATGGGGTTCGGGTTTTAACAAAAATTCTTATCTGGTTCTATATTTTTTTAAATTCCACTTATTTAAAAAAACACACGTCAAAAATGACCCAGACAAAAAATTTGGTTTATAAATTTTTTGTCGATATCTTAAATAAAGATATAAGGCTTGGATTTAAAAGTACGGATTATAGGTGCCATTGAGATGATGTTTGATAAAACCCTTTACTGCTGAGAACTTCAGCCTGGGGTTGAAGAATTTAAGTACAAAGCGGGTGCAGATTAAGGGTGCTACGTAGATGAATAAGGAAGCTTATCTTGAACTATGGCAAGTGTTCAAAAAATCCGGAAACCATTCAGAACTGAAATCACAAAAGAATCAAGTGCCAGCACTTTGCCCACTTTGCGCAACGCTGTGACGCACAATACGAAACCACTTTGTTCCTGCTCGTGCACTTAATAAGGTAAATTAAACAGAAATATGGCAGTTGTGCGGATATCAGCAATTTTATCTATTAACTAATATTCATTATCAACTTGTCAATTTATTTTAGGAGAAAGCATGGAGGCCCCGCGTGGCAGTTATGAGGCCAGCCCCGTATTGTTTCCTTACCGCCAAGGGATTAACTATAGCCATATAATCAAACCCGAGACTGACACATCAAAACACGACTCGTCATGGAAAGCTTTATTGATTCCAGTTGATGATGACCGAGTGTAGGAAGATCTGACAACAGTGCTCCGTTTGATCATGCAAGGGAAAGACGAGACCTTTTCGAATATATCCACATACTCAACCTAAGGTTTCGCCCAGACACTCAAACCCTGACCCTGTTTATGAGAACAATTTTCGCAAATTCACACCCTGTTCGTGATTTGAGCTCAAATTTCACACATTTATTCGTTAAATCACATAATTTCCAGACCCTGAAAATGATAAACTTTCGAAAATCCAAACATTTTATACCCTGTTTATGATCAGAAGGTCGAAAAAGCATACCTGAAGGGTGGCACGACCCGGTACAACCTGGGATCGAGGTTGGTCCTCGTATAGCTTATATATAGGAGTACTCCCCCCCCCCCATCCAGGGCGGCCCAGTCTGATATTTGCTCAATTAGCCGTAATCAGTTTTATTTGGAAAAAAATTAAGATTCTGTTTTCTTGTGTGCCGGCATGCCATACAGTTATATAACTCCCGATAACAAAGGATAACTCGAACCTTCACTGGAAATGTAAAAAGATTGGCCGGTACTCTTCTTGCCTATATATAGGGGACTGGAAATCAGTGAAAACCATCGCGTATATTAGGCGCTAATTCGGGTTTTTTAAATGAGATATTTTCGAAAATAGTTTTGGCATATAAGATTTGAAAGGCTTGTATTACAAACCATGTGGGTTTGTATTTATTTTTGGCGTCTGCATTCATTCAGAATCTTACCCAAACATAGAAGTTAGTACACAGCACTTGACTTTCTATTACAAATTTCTAGTTTTAGAAAACATATTTTTTATTTAATATCTGTGCTGCTTCGATTGTTCTAGAGCAGAATGAAGTGAACGTAAACCTCAAATTTTCTGCATGACCTTCAAACAAGTTTATAACCGGATTAACTGGATTTCTGAGGTGTCCTAACCGGCCTATGGCCAAACTCACCGGCTAGGTCCGGCCGACGGGTTGAGAAAAAAGGAAAGGGAACACATATAATAAATTTCGTGTGATTGCACAGCCCTGAATTACTCAGCAAAGGGACTGGTCATAATTTAGGAGGAGGGAGGTGGAAAGGGGGAGAGTGCCGAACGCATTTTTGAACTGCGAGAAAGGGAAAGGGTCACAAAATATTCAGTTATTAAAATAGATTCTGCAAGCTGATCCGTACGGCGAGAAAAGAAACGAGACAGTATAAAATCAAAGTAAAGACTGATCCCAGGGCTTTTCCTTAAGAAGTGGAGGGCGGGACTTTGCCCAATATTTCTGTTTGCAATACAAACCTTCTACAGTACGAGGGCAAAAACTTAAATCACAAAATATAGAACAGCTAAAAAGGGGAGGGTTACATTTATGATTTTGCTTCTGTATATATTTTTTTTATAAAACCATTAGAAAATATGTTAATGTCAGTTCAGTAATTTGATTATGTTAAGATACCTGCTTTATTTAAGTTCATGATCCTCACTGGCACTTTGTCTAGATAACTGTTTCAAAATATTCATGTACATTTTTTTAAATATTTTAAACAATTTTTAAATGTTTCAAATTTTTTAATTTATTTTAACAAGAACAAGCGAGCAGTGCACGATGTTGTATTTGGGAGTTTATGGTTGAAGCGTTCTGTGAAACGCGAGAGAAATTCTGGAAACGTTTTTGAGTTTGCGGATATCCCGTTAGGTTTTTGCTTCCAGGGAAATGAAATACAGTAACCACAGGAAGAGGTTTGGTAGGGGCGGCTAACAGTCCAAATGAGCAAATTTCAAGAAGGTCATTCATAAATACTTGCCTGATCCAAACGCTATTGTAAGTTATAAATCTACTAATTACTACTCTAGCCCATCTTTGCAAATAATCCACTTTGCAAATTATGTTTTTCGGGGGGCTTATGGTTAGCGTTGACCATAAGTCCCCAAAATAGAAATCGAGAGAATGATCTTACATACAGCGTGTTTTTAAACTTTAAACTTTATTTAACGTCTTTGCGCTGGGAGTGGTGGCCCATTCTCCCAAGCCAGTGGCTTATGTTTAATCGCTCGACGGCACAGATTTTGGCGTGAAAGTCGAATTTGTCGATTTTGTGGGGGGAGAAAAACCGGAGAACCCGGAGAAAAACCCTCGGAGTCAGAAGGAGCTCGACAAATCTCAGCCCACATGCGAAGCCCAGGACTTGATCCCGGGTTCACAGAGGTGGGAGGCACGAGCATTAACCACTCGGCCATCCTGACTCCAGTTTGAGCCGCAGCGTCACTTCCGTAGTCTTTAAAATTCACGCCTGTGGTTTCAAATTCACGCACGTGCCCCCACTCGTTATCTCACTATAAACCGCTGTAATTTGTTGCTACATGGTAAAACTTCCTGAAGAAGAATGTCGTATACAGATGAAACGCATCAGAGTTTAAAGTTTACATAATTAATACAACACTATGTGCTGTCCAATTGCTCTTGTTAAAAATGTATGGGACACGAGTTTAATTTCATACCTCTTTAGCTTAAGGCCAGGTAGAAAACAAAATAGAGGTGAATGTTTGTATGAATATATGTGTGTGTTATCTTGGGGAATTGAGGGGTAGAATTTATATACTGTCTTGTCTTGTCCTGTCCTGTCCTGTCCTGTCCTGTCTTGTCTCATCTTGTCCTATCCTGCCCTGTCCTGTCTTGTCTTGTCTTGTCTTGTCTTGTCTTGTCTTGTCCTGCATTTATTGTCTTGTCTCGTCTTGCCCTGCCCTGTCTTGTCTTGTCTTGTCTTGTCTTGTCTTGTCTTGTCTTGTCTTGTTTTGTCTTGTCTTGTCTTGTCTTATCTTGCATGTATTGTATTGTGTTGTGTTGTGTTGTCTTGTCTTGTCTTGTCTTGTGTTGTGTTGTGTTGTGTTGTGTTGTGTTGTGTTGTGTTGTGTTGTGTTGTGTT
>JAOEHT020158102.1:0-11827 GCA_025448195.2 Parazoanthus atlanticus
ATAGCAGTCTGGGATCAAGAAGCCTAACGACCTTTACAAAATCCAGCCTTTAAGGGAAAACAATATCGCGACTACCGTACAAAAAGCCAAAATGTGAGGTCGTAGAATTGGGCCCCTGCAAGTAGGGGTACTTATCAGTCCTTGACTATGTCCGCATGAGTGAGCTCTCGCGTCTTCAGTGGTTAATAGGGACCTTACGATGTTGGGACGGCAGCGTTTGCGAAGACGACTCTTGGTATTCCACTTGCTCTTTATCTGTTGTGTTTTATTTAACTGCAATCTCCAGCGAATCTCTGAGAAGGTGCTCGGATATATAAGAGAAAATAATACACAGTTATTAAAGTCCGAACAAGTGAGGGGACAATATAATATCTTGCTGTCCACGTTCTGTACAGGTGTAATGCTCAAACGGCGAGCTGATGTATTGACTACTGTTTCGTGCGTTTTAACACGTAGTTCATTGTATTCTTTAATTAAACCTATTGTTTTCCGCCGTTGTAGTGGACGTTGCCGTTGTAATATCGTATGGTCCCTAATAGCTTTTTACCAAAAATGAATTGCTAGCTCCCAGGGTCTTCTCGGTACTTTTAGAGAAGACACTGGGAACGACGTGGCAAGTATATCGCACACTACACAAAGTACCTGACGAAAGAACAGCAATCCAAGATGGCGGCTCACATGCAAGTGAGAACTGTCTCGTTTCTTGCGCGCACTTCTTTGCTAACTGTCCGGCAATCGCTGGTAGGGAGACACGATCCGAGCTTGAAAAGAAAAAAGAAGCAGGACAAGGATGGAAAGAAGCGAAAGGTTGTGAAGCTGGTGCGAAAAATTGGAGATATCGTTCCTCCAACAGACCCAGACTCTATTCCCAACCCTGCGTTGTTGGAGGCAGCCAGACGAAGGTCGCCTGCAGATATTTCCGCAGCAGAGCAGGAACAGAGAACACTTCTGCTGAAGGAATGGTCCAGGTTTAAAATGCAGCAACATAAAGAAGAACTTCAACGTTTACAAGAAATGATGAGGTGTCGCGAAGTTGCTTTAAAGGAGCTCAAGAAAACCTCGCTGTTTTTGTATCATGAAGCGATTAAAGTGGACAAGAACTTGTTTCCGTTTCATTTTACGGGGCCAACAGAGACTCCTCCTATCCCTGAATATACGGCACCAGACGTGGAGGACAAGTAAAACTTCTTATTTGTCTGTGAAGAACATCAGAGAGGAGTACCCTTAATCCTTATCGCTAGTACCATTAATGGTTATCTTTGTTGTTGTAGCCCTGTTGCAGCTATCGTGATTCATGGACATGATTTTCTAATATTAGGGGTGCCCTACACTCCTGGGTGTTGGGAGTATGTATTATGGACCAGGCCCGTAGGCAGCGGGGTGTGCAGGGTGCATATGCCCCCCCATACCAAAAAAGGTCCACCTAAGTTAGCTCAATAAAAGCGAAGAAGCCCAAAGAGCTGTATGCATAATACTGTAGTTGGTGTTGCCGTGAAACTGCAAAAACGGAAAACTAAAAAAAAAAAAAGGTCAGCAGCGCGTATTTCCCTCAAAGTTGGCTTTTGAGAGACTCAGTTTTATGAATTTCAGACATTTAATGACTTTTCTGATGGATTGTGTAGGACATACATGGAACATGAAAATTGTTAGTACCTAGCCGCCCCTGGTTTGCACCCCCAACAAAATTCCTGGCTATGGGCCTGTGGACACACACAGCATCCCCAGAGTTGCAACTGAGCCTAGCTGCCTCATTGATGTGGACAGATTTAGAGGCTGAATGTCTTATATCATTTTTAATGTCACAACGAAGTCAAAAAATGAAATAAATAGAATACTGCCAATTATATCTTGTGACACGTGTTGAAGTTAGTATTCTCTATTATTATTTATTAGTTAAGACCAGTTTGACTTGATTCTATTTACTTTAAGTGACTGTACATGTTTGTTTCAGTAGGGCTATTCTTGAACATGAATACCCAAAACAACCAACTATTCGAGTTTAAAAACTACCACCTTTATCTGGCTGAATTACAATAAACTTATAAAATAATTTATTATAATTTAACAACATAAAAATTTATAAATTAGAAAATGAAGATGTAGATCTTCTGGAATTTTAAACCTATGTCTTGATGTTGAACAATATTTTCATGTATTCCACACACCTCTAAACTGATGTCAAGCAACATCTTTAAACTTATAATCAATGCAGACAATTTACTGAATATTCTTAAGAAATGTTTTAATAACTAAAATTTGCAGTTGGCTACATGTAGTTTACATAGCATTAGTGCTGTTTTAATAGTACTTCAGACAATACAATACAATATAAAACCTTTATTTATGCATGACAATAATAAAAAGCTTGTATATTGTGGGGTTGTGTAACATATCTAAATCTAAAAGTTTAAAAAATCTTAACGTATATTAAATAAACTGACTAATTGGATCTAAAACTAATCTTAAAAATACATTACATTAATTGTATAAAAAGTCCATGCACCACACTTTTCTCGCTGAAACAGAAGTTACATTAAATGTAAAATTTCTAAAATTGTCCAATAGACTGAGTTTTTTAGCCAAGTTCTTGTCTGATTCATGTGCAAGGTCTTTTTTCTCATCATTGTATTCCATATCACAGATCCTCTATATGCTATGGAGTGTATAATTAATGTGTCTTGTATTAAAGCGTGGCACTACTAGCAAGTCACGCGCCCTTAGTCAATGTAGGCTAGTTCCTCGCTCTGTTGTTATTTTGCTACAGAGAATTTCTGGTAACCTGTTGTAAAAAGCCCTGTGTATACATTTAAAAACATTTAGTTTAATTAATTAACATTATTAATTTAGACAACAGAAAAGTTTCAGTTATTAATTACTGTCAGTAGTAACTATTTTGTAAGCTGGAGTTAGACATCTTTATTCAATCTTTATTCAAAAAATTTGTAGTCCTGCAAAATGAGGGACCATCCCACAAGACATTTACAGGATCCAAAAATGATAAAACAAAGGAAACTTTTACATTCATGTATAACTATAAGTAAACTTATTCAAATATAGAATGATTACATCAGATGAAAATTCTAAATAAATAGTATTTCATCAGCAATAATTCAGCGATGTCATGGCTGCCATATTTTCTTAGCTCCACTTTCTGTACTGTTCTTGGCAACTCTGCTTAATTGGAAACTTTCTTCAACTACTGTAGCATTTTCAGACATTTCCAACTTTGGATTGAACATCAATTCTGCAAGTAGAAAACCAATTGAAGCTGGACTGGAAGTGCTCAGTGCCAGCTGTGGTTGTGGTAAGTGCTACCATTTTGTATTTTTGGGTTCCCTTGATGAAAAACATCATCTCTGTTTCTTTGGTTTGTAGGGTGTTATCTGGTGGTCCTCAAAATCATCTCTGTCATGACCCTCCCTAGAAATAGAAATACTGTTAGTATGAATAACGATAATAATAACTTTATTCATTATTTAATACTTTGCAGCCATACATGTAGGCTGAAGTATGTGTAGTTTACAAGCATAAAAAGTTATTAACAAAAAGTTTGAGGCAAGACAAAACTGATGTAAAGACAAACTGATGTAAAGATCTAAAACATATAAACTATAGACTTACAAAAAGGTCTTCAGACTGTTTGAAACAAAACTTTTTTTTTAATCTCTCAGTTATAAATTCAAACTTTATTAAAATGCTCACTTATTCTAAAATTATATGTAATAGAGTTTGCTTTGGGTAAAAGGTCATGTAAGTTGTGGTTAGCGTTGCTAAGAATCTGGCTAAATAAAGAATGATATTAATAGTTATTAAAATGTTTAACATTCACTGGGAATTTTTCATCAAAAATTATTGCATTCTGGGCCAGCAGAAAAGTGTAACATGTAAATCTACAGGATTTATAAAGATATTAATAATGTGGACTAAAAACTACAAAAACTTGAATTCATTTTAATTTATATTTATTTAATATTATATACAATTACCAACTAGAGTGATACATGTACATGTTAACAAAAAAAAAACAATTAAGCCCCTGCCTGTAAGATAATCATAAGGATTGTCTTACAAAATCAAGAAATGAAACCTAAGCCGATTTGGTTGCTGTTTCACATATACATGTATGTACTAGGTTCGAACAATAACAAGAAATGAAAATGTATTAAAGTGTCATAATTAATACTGTACATTCTGCAGTTGAACACAACCTTGCAGTCATGGCATGTTGCAAGTATCATAGTTAACTGATGGAGCTGGTTATGATCCTCAACCAATTTCTTTGTTATATCTTTTTGTTTTCTATCTTTCTTGTTTAGTGGCCTTGACCATGTGCACAAAAAACACAAAAGGTATTGAAATGTAAATGAACAACTAGTTAACCAGTAGAAACATTTGGGCTGACGGATAAACAAAACAATGTACACGGTCACAGTTTGTTCAACATGAAACAAAGCTGCAGCTTTGTGCACTCCTTTTGAAGTTTGTTGAGCTTCACAACCAGTTAGTTCTATCAGCTACATGCATGCAAGTATTAAGGGCTAGCTTAAAACTACCTCCATTTGGCCTGTTTCACTACTGTATGTCATGATGTCACAGGTTGTACAATAACTCGGACAAAATCACTCAAGATTGTTTTCAGCTGAGGAAAGTCTGAATTAGTTTCCTTTCAACTTTACTGTACTTGGCATAATTATTTAACTGCAAATAAAATGATTTAGCTACAATAAAATATCCAATCACAGTGTTTTGTAAGCATCAAAATATGGTTTGTTTATAAAATTATTTATTTTTGTTTTGCAAAGATTCTTAAATCCTTCAATGCAATTATAGTAATAACTTTTTTGCAGGTGTATTGCCACTCATCCTGCTGCAGATATGTTTCCAAAAACTTTAATATTATTGAAAATTTCAGTAAATGCATCAATTTGCATTCAAGTTTCAAAATTATAGTATGGAGACTTCTGTGCTTGCCTAAAGTATGTTAAAATATAACAGCAGTGACATCAAAGGGAAATAAGGGAACTTTAAGTACACAGAAAGGCCACATTGTCAAACCTACCGATAACACCTTTTGCAGTACAGATCATCGTCACAGCCATGACACCTGAGGACTGCATTGGCATTGCATATACAACACCATGGCAACTCATCGTCATCACTATCAGCCTCATAATCCTTATTAAATATACTGCTGGCCTTTTCTGATCCTTTGGGCAAGTTTGCAATCTTACTGTCAAGCTGCAACAAAATTGTATTAGTCAAATGAACATTATTATTATCAAAAAAATATTTTATAAATGTGGGTTGATAAATTATGAAAGTATGATTTGACAAACCTTTGCTTTCCCTGTTTTTGAAATAGGTTTTTTCTTCAATGATATATCTCCTGTTAAGGGAAGATACAACAATAATAAATTATATTTTCGGGGGGAGGGGGGTACATTTATATTAAATGACCTTGGGGAAGCCTGGGTACTCTGTAATTGGAAGTTGGGGATGACTCACTGACTCATGTCATAATATACAGTATGGCACAAACTTAAGCACACTCACCAATTTCCATAGATTCTGTTTTATCTTCCAACCTGGCCTCAGCAAGCACCTGACAATCATGAAGTAATTATGGTATATTAACTGATTTGTACTGTCTAGTAAATGTAAGCTATAGCACCCTGATTTTGAGAGCGCAGCTTAATTACAGTAACAAAACACAGGTGACTAAAAAATGTACAGCTCTAGACAGATTGAGGATGGTGTCAAGTCTCATACTCTTGGGAGTGATATACTTTATAGCTTGATTCCCTACCTAATAAATGAGGCTTTTTCCATACATTTTAAAATTTATAAAAATTATAAAATTTAAAAAAATATATAAATTTAATTCTAAATCACATGCCTACTAAACTTATTTAAATAGCACTTGGCCATAATTCTCTGTCATTATTTAGAGCTAATTTGCATGAATCTAACTCCTGATACTCTTCCTACATTTTCAGAGTGGCCTTTGTTGGGGGGGAGAGAGGGAGGGGTCAAAATAATGACAATCACATAACAACTACCGTAAGTTACCAACCTGTTTAAGATATCTGTTCATTTGGGTTTCTTCATCTTCGTCACTGTCCCAGCTCACTTGAGAATTCTTGAACACTTCTAAATAATTATATTATATATACATATTATAAACATATTCATAATTATATGCATATAAAATATTTATTATTACAAATATAAGTCGCTATAGCGTTACATGTAGATGTGTTTTGTTATGGTTTAATCATTTCTCGACAACAGTAGTACTTATTGCATGTATGTGCCGATGCAATTTTCTTCCAGTATTTTGTCATGAATTTGCTAATATCATCAATAACTTACAGTAGCTACAATGTAGTACGACTGACTTGTAAATCAATGGCATTAAGAGCAGTATGATAAAATTAAAATAATAAGTGAAGCCTGGAAGGCACCCAAGTCAAGTTTTTGGCTTCAATTTTTTTTTGCTATTTTTTCTTGTTGTTCCAAATGGTCTGCACATGTGTTAAGTAGTATGGACCAGCACAGTGGTTAGTGCATCTGACTTAGACTCAACAGGGTCCAAGTTCAAACCCCGGTGCACAGGTTTTAACTATTATTTCTCCCTACAGTATCAAAACACACGACGTAGAGTCTTTTTTCTCATTTTTTCTCTTCACTTCAAATCTCTTCATTTCAAAATGGAACTAAGTACTGTATTATATTATTTGATGCTAAGAAATCAGAAACATAGTATTGCTCAAGTTGCAGTGAAGAAGTGACATACATGTATGTAATACATATAAAGTATATCGAAGCTGAAGTAAACTCTGCAGCTTTAATCTATTAATTACCAAGCATACAGTAAGGCCCCATGCCAGTTAAGCAATATATATATTATTTTAAAAAGATGATTTTTAGTTAATATATCTTTTTAATTAATACATGTATATTTCCCATATATTCCTTTATATTTCTTCCTTTCTACAGAACCAAACTTCATTCCCATATATTCCTATATATTTCTTCCTTTCTACAGAACCAATTAAGCATTTTTCATATTTTTGATCAGATTCTCCATCAATAATAAGTTCACTATAATATACAGATTAGATGTGGACCTTCAGATTTGACGACACCAAGATGAGAGTCTAGACTCCCTATTGAAGTAATTTAAGTCAATTTACAGTGTCTAATGAAAATTAATAACTTAATAGTATTTGGTGATAAAAATTGTGGTTCCAGTAAATACCCACATGACTGTATATAATTTATAAACCCCTCAAATCTTGAGGAATTTCAGTTTGAGTCCCTGGTCTCTGGATTTGTGGCTTCAGAGAGGTCCTTCAATCAGCCTTCATCCTCCCCCCTTCCATGTGGAGTTTCCAATTGTCCCCTGTAATGAGGATTTAAATACTGAATTCTATGAATTCATACACACATTAATAACTGAACACATGACTAATTGCAACAATTGCACATGTACATGTAGATGTATGTACACACCAGGATCCATTCCCTTTAGTCTTGCAAGCCGCTCCTCAATTTCTTCATTTGTTACTCCAGACGACGATGATGCACTCTCATCGATCTGATGTTCAGCCATCATTTGTTTCAACAAGTCATCTGTTTGTTCCGTCTCAGTCTTCTTAGGCCTTGGAGTGTTGATCTGTTACAAGTTCAAACAATATAATTACGAGCATGACTTGGGAGGATACATATTCTAGTCGAACCAATTGCTTGTACAATGTATGTCACTGTCAATAAACATTGCAGTAATCTATAAAACAGTGCTCAGCAATGCAACAACAAAGGCAACTGACAGGAACTGTGTCAGCAATGGCAATCAACAGCACTGTGCACCCAAGGACTTCACACTGTGACTGACAGCACTGTAACATCAATGGCAATGACAACTGACAGCAGTGAGACAGCAATGTCAGCTCACAGCACTGTGACAGCAATGGTAACTGACAGTACTGTGTCAGCAATGGCAACTGACAGTACTGTGACAGCAATGGTAACTGACAGTACTGTGACAGCAATGGTAACTGACAGTACTGTGACAGCTGTGGCAACTGACAGTACTGTGACAGCTGTGGTAACTGACAGTATTGTGACAGCGATAGCAACTGACAGTATTGTGACAGCGTTGGCAACTTAAAGCTTTGTGACATCGATGGCAACTGACAGCTTTCAAAACAGGAATCATAAATGGAGAATGTTTGATGGAATCGCGTGATCTTTTTAGCATTTTTTTTCGTTTCTTGCCACTGTTAAAACAGTTATAGTGCAGGATTCAAAGCGTTCAACCAGTTTTTAAAATATTTTTTATTCAATTTCTAGACCCACGTTGTTTTCGCAACATTTTTGAGTTTTGTTGTTGTTGTTGTCGTCATTTATTAACATATGGAATATTTTACAATTATTTTCGCACTATTTTGAACAGGTAATATTTTGCAAAACATTGTTGAGACACTGAGGCTAGACAAGGGAAAACAAGACAAGATAAGATAAGACATGCTAAAGCAAGGCAGGCGAGGCCCCAAGACAATAACTCATCTTCATGAAAATAGACAACTGCACTAGCTCTTTCAAGTGTATAAGCACAATATCAGTTTTAAAAGGCATATAAGGCCTACAAAAAAGACAGGTTTTTCAACTCTAATAAATCTTGACGAGTTACTAGAGAGCCAGAGGAGCAATCGGAGGTACAGTCGGAGGTACGAAGACTCTGTTATCAACGGAAATTTAAACCCCTTGCAGTCGAGGTAAATAATTTACACCACATACACAGTTTTTCTATTATGATTTTCCTTTATTTAAAAATATTCAGCAAATATTTACTTCTTTTATAATATTTTACAAAGTGTTTCAAAAATACACCTCAAGAGACTAAAAACAGTTTTAATAAAAATTAAAAATGCTGCTGAAACATTCTCGGTCTAGCAATTGAACGAAAAATCTCTACACTGGATCAACACTTTAAAAGAAAGAAACAACAATTAAACGCTAAAGAAGACAAAAATCTAACCTTAGAGTCACGCGATTCTGATAAACACTCGCCATGCCTGTTGTGTAGAGGGTGAAATTGCTATTGCTAAATGAATACCATTGTTGGCTTGCATGTGACGTCACGAAAAAACTAAACTAAAAACTATGGATTTTGTGAAGTTGTGTCTTTGAGGCATGTTGTAGGGCTCTGTATGCGAAGACTTCGTGCAAATTTTGGCCGCCATCATGTTGTATACCAATACAAGGGCAACTAGGTACTAACAATTTTCATGTTCCATGCTTCTCCTCACGAGGCCGCCATATTGGTCAAGGGCTAAGTACCCTATTTTGAACGGCCCATGTATGTTCTAAATTACCAGGTTTGTACTCAATAGTTGGTTATTGCGAAGGTCCCTAGCATTATCGGTCCAAGACATACATTTCAACTGTGTATAGGCCAACTAGGTTTGTCCGTAATAGTTGGCGGTTTACCGTGAAATGGAACAAAAAAAAAGGGTCATACTGCAAATTGAGGTATAGCCTCCAGTTTTTAGCGATTCGGGACAAGGTTTGTCCTCAAAAGTTGGTTATTGCGAAGGTCCCTAGCATTATTAGTTCAATACATAAACTTCATCTGTCAAGAAGTCCGACGACGTTTGTCCCAAACAGTTGGCTTTTAGGAGACTCAGTTTTCGGAATTTATGAAATTGATTAACCTTTCTTATGGATTATGGCGTTCTTCTGTAATCCTTGTAATGATGTTGCGTTATCTCGGCTAAGAAATACAATCTTGCTCACAACTTTTGCCAAGTTGATTGTGTATTTTTCACCTCCATACACTCAGAATTATTTTTAAAGTAAAATTGTCAGTGTTTGGCTCTGGTTAAAGGTAAATATTTGTGTGACGTCATTGATCAAGTCTAATACATTGACCAGCCATCCAGATTTAATTCATCAAAAATAATTTTGAAAGAACCCGTTTTAAAAAATTAAAACATACTGTTTTGCGAAAAAAACCGTGTTGTGAAAAAACCCGTATTTTGAAACAGCCTGTAAATGAAAAATTCTTTATTGTGAAACAGCAGGTATTGTGAAAAAGGCCGTGGTATGAAATGCGGAATAACTCATACTGTGAAACAGCAGGTATTGTGAAAAAGGCCGTATAGTGAAATACTGAAAGAGCCAGTATTGCTAAAAAAAAAGCCCGCGTTATGAAAGAATTTGAACTGCGAAACAACCTGTATTGTGAAACAAACCATAACTTGTATCCAGTCCCAATCGGTTACTAGAACACTCGGTATACAAAATAACTTCTCTTTTTCTTCATCAGTCTTCGCATTACTTATAACATTGCAAGGGTGTGGTGTGTACTTGATATTGTATTGGGAGCTAAAACGTGTATTTTCGGAAACGTTTGGTTGATCCTCTCTGGTGGACTGTTTAATGAACATATTTGGTCACCACTTTTCAACAGCTACACCCTTGCACACACACACGCCCTTGGCATTTAGTATGTCGTACATGAACAGACCCAGTACTGTTCTTTCCCATAACTATTTTGAGCTTATCGATTAGACCTTATGGATTGTGACTTAAATGGGCCTGATGCCCTAAATGGATTCTGGTCTCAGTAGTCAACAATTCTTTCAATAAGTCAGGTTTTTTTCTCAGAGGGATATATAAATATCCAGTTGGAATGCTATTTGGAGAGACTGATTTTTTGGTGGTACGGTGTATATAAACAACAAAATGGTTACATGGCAACAACATAGGCCAGGATGGAAGAATATCGCGGGAAATAGTTTTAAACTCACAAACATTTACATACGACAACAGAACAAGCACAGTCTTTTGGGCTTACACTCTTTTTTTTTATAAGAACCTTTTTCATAAGAATGTCGAGGCTTGGAAACTGGAAAAAACTTAAGAACATATTAAGAACGTAACTCAGGCTGAAGTTTAGTTAAGAACATTTTATTCCACCTGCTTCAAAATGAGCAAAATCTGGTATCTGTATCAGTAGTTCTTCTCCTCTGTGACTAACCCAAATCGCCCTAAGGTCGATTGCACTGACATATTGTCACGAACAATGCGCCAGCAAAGAACAGTTCTATTTCAATATGCCACCTGTTTTAACAAAATACCAACTGCAAACAATGCTCTTTATTTAAAAACACATTCCCTGGTCACGTATGCATCATACTGCAACACGTAATTTAAGAACACTTTCAGAACATTTTGAAGCTCAAATCGCAAAAAAAATAACGCTTAAGCCACAGTTCAAAATTAGACGTTCTTAAATATAAAACGAGTGTACTGTAGTTAGTTCCAAAGACCAAAGAAGTACACCCTCTCGGTTAACCCTCTCTTATTCGTTCTAGCTGAACTCTTAAAGTCGACTCTAATAGTAGAAACCTAGTGATTCGACGTTGACCAGAAGAGGGAAAGGTTATTGAATTTTCCTGAACTGTGCGATCAAGAGTTAGGTCATCAACTGAAATAAATGCTTTTGCAGGAATAGACATCTTTCTATTGTACTCAAGCTGACACCCAGCATTTGGGCAATATCCGGAAGAATGAATTTGCATATCAAATTTTGTCCCTCCGCCTTTTCCATCTGATAACTGCACAATTCTTTGTGATTGGCCACTAGTATCGCTGAACATTGAGAACAAAAGTCAAACGCTGCTAGTATTGGTATTGGTATTGGTAGTGATAGTGGTAGTGACAGTGGTAGTGGTAGTGACAGTGGTAGTGGTAGTGATAGTGGTAGTGGTAGTGGTAGTGGTAGTGGTAGTGGTAGTGGTAGTGGTAGTGGTAGTGG
>JAOEHT020158196.1:0-11826 GCA_025448195.2 Parazoanthus atlanticus
ACCCCAAAACCTTTACTCCTCCAAAGAAACAAGAAGTCAAAAAAAGTAACGTTCATCACAAATAGAACTTTCATGTGACAAAAAGATTTTACTTTTTATTCAAAATGCTCTGAAAAATACTGGCATTTTGTTAATAGTGCTTACAAATCTATATGAAATTATAAGCTGTGAGATTTTTACTTTTCATGACTTCTGTTTCTTCAATTTCTATCCACAAGTGTAACAACCCTGATTGATATATTTCTCTTTTTGTTTCACCTGAAACCAATTTACTTTGAAACACTTCTTAGTTATATTTAAATCCTAAATTTTCAACAGAACTTTATGTTCTGTAAATATATCTAAGGTCATACGAGATTGCAAAACGTTTTAGTTCAAAATTATTTTAATTACTTATAATTGTTTTTTGTATTCTCTAAAATTTAAAGTTCAAGCATGAACTTGGTTTTCCAAAAGGAAAATTGAAACTCCAAACACTGTGCACACATGGTTTGTTAATGATATATGTACAATACGATATGGAGGTATTACTTCCTTTGAGCTCAGTTGATACAAGATTGCAGCATTGTCATGTTGTCGAGATGATTCATTACCTGCATTTGCTGTTGCCCCTGTGGCATTGATGATTGACCAAGCTGAACCTGGGTGCCGGCAAGAGTGCCACTTGGTGTGAAGATAGTGGTGAAGCCGCCGCCGGGCATGGCTTGTACAGAATAGGATGATGGAGAAGGGGACCCTTTGATGCCTTGCTGAAGTGTTGATGGAGGAAGGTAGGTGGTGATTGGAAAGGAGTGACCAGACGAAGGCATTGCAGTCATTCCTGTCATAGCTGCATTTGTCGATGCCCCAGACGTTACAAGAACCTGGCTGTTCTCAATCTGTTGTGCAGTAAACATTCGCTGTTCCTGTATCAAGAGAAAAATTGGAATACATCAAGAAGTGTCAAGACTTGAAACCAGTCCAGTGGGCTAGTTGGTCAATTTCTTGCTAATCCAGCATGAAAACTTTCTAGTCTGATCAGACTAGTAGACTACTGTTAGTAACTCTTACAAGCTTTGTCAAAAATAAATCCAACAATTTATTAAGAAATTTTAATTTTGGTCATGGGGTTTTAAATTCACAAGTTCTTACTGAGCCTGTAAACCAAATAATAATAATAATATAAAATTAACTAAAATTTTGTGTAGCTTTGGGCCATGCTCTCACATTAGTTAACATTTTTTTAATCACATTGCATAAATCCTGGATAGAAAACACTTGACAAAGCTCTAGAGGACAAAACAATGCATGTAAAAAAAACATCATGGTACCAGTTAACTAATTGTGTTTAGCATTGAAAAAAAAATCAAAATCATGCTCTAGATCTTAAATGCTGAACATTATACAGATGCTAACAGTTCCTCGTGATCCAGTCTGCATGTCCATATAATTTATTGTACTGTATAATAAATTTCATGGGAATTAAACTCCCCAGAAAATGCATTTTGATGCTTTTTAGATATTGGCCTAAACAATGGGACATCAATCATATGAGTGCTTACAAACAGTAGTTCTATCAATTTTGACAGTTTTGACTCACTGACAGACAATTCCAATCTTTCTTAAAATTGCTCACAGATAACCAATAATTGTGTAGGAATCTTGGTATAAAATGTCCCTGTACGAACAACTTACTGCGATGAGTTCAGTAGTTCATGAATGTCGAAAACGATACAGGAACACCGATTACTTAGTTCATACAGACGCGCAGTGTTCTGAAACAAAAATTATTAACATAAATGGGTCCCAAACATATGTCAAGTGAAGAAGAACCAGTTGGAATATACAATCAAGTATTCCCAAGAATAAGGGTGAAGAGCAGAGGGTGCTTTGAAAACAGTTGCAAAAAAAATGTCCGCCATCACTTTCAGAAATTGAACTGATTTCTCTGTTAAATCTCCTTTCCATGTCTGAACACGAATATGAACAACAATCATAATTCTGAACGGATTAGCAACTGACCTTCGGAAAACAAGAACCCTCCGCAGTTGCATTTGATTATATATATTTCAGCGATCTGGCAAGTCTCCGATGACCGACAGACGCAAGTGGGGGCCATATCTAACCGACATTTCCTCCATGTTGGTTAACACCATATAGCCCGAAGCGGCGGCCAGCAGATTCAAAAGAAATTTACAATACTTCGTTTCTGGCCGCAAGTTGACACTATTGCCACCCAACAAACAAAAATACTTGTTTCCTTCGATCCCTCATCGAATCTTTCACGAGACAATGTTGTTTTAAAAGGTAAAACTTACCAAAAATGGAGCGAATAAAATCGCCCAAATAAAGACAAAACCGCCATATATGGGCGGAATGCGAACTGGATACAGAGTTTGAATGAGAACACAAACACAAAAGCGAGGAAAACACTAAATTCTGAAGTGGTTGAACCATTTGCTTGGATTTTAAAAACAAGCGGATAACCTAAACTCCATCTGAGGTTAGATTTCTTTTTGTTTGTTGGAATTTTTCCAAATGTAATATCTGAAAGGAGTTTGTGAATGAATTCATGTTGTATAATTAATCGTGGAAACTACAAGCGGTCGTTCTGACCGAACGAGATTCACCCTCGTGTTGTGTCTGTTCTTTGGAAGTCGGCGATGTTATTTTTAACCCTAGTAACAACAAGTTAGCGAAACTGCACAGTGTTTGAAGTAATGACAGGCCATGCTCTGGCTCGCTGAAAAGAAAACCAACCCGAGACGCGAGACATGAACTCGAACAAGTCCTGAAACGAATGAAAGCAGAACGAATACAAGAATGTTTTCTTTCATTACCTTCTCTTCATTCTCGTTGACTGAATAAGAAAGATCGGTTTCTTCGTATCCCGTCGCTGACATCCTCTGATCTGGGTTAGGAATAGCAGAGACAGGAGGATCAGGCGAGTTTAAGCAGGTTTGAATCAATGCCTTTCCTGCTTCGGAGGTAATCATGGGTTGAAGTTTCCTCGTGGCAAAGGTGTACACATGTCCTGTTTCAGAAGCGACCAACAACATCACTTGTGTTCCAGTTAGAGTACTAAGTTCATATGCCTGAAAAGTAAAACAAACGAAAAACGTATGTAGGTTTTTTCTTTGGTTCGTAGAAGCACATACCTGAAGATATATAGCCATTTCAGCTGAGCACTTACGAAATTGCCCAAGGACGATCGTACCTTTTTCATTATTCCTGTCTTTCGTTTGCTAAACGTCGTGTATCTCCTGAGTTTGTTGCTGATAAATTTCATCTCGATCTTGACTCGTCCTTTCGTCTTCTTTTTCTTTGGAAGCTCTACCCCAGAAATAGAAGGTGAAATATCCTCGGAATCGTCGCTCATCGCGTCTGCTGAACGCTTGATTATCTCTTGCCCATGGCCGCCCATCGCTGTGCTGTCAAATGCTTCACTCTGTTCTGCGATCACGCTTGGGTCCAAAACACTGTTGCTTTGGTGTTGGTTTGCGTACTGCAGGTTTTCCAGAGTTTCAGCAGAACTTGTACTCTCTTCGTTTTGCATTTCCCTCGTAGTAAGATAGCCTTTTATGGAGAGAAAACACGAACTTGATTTCCCTTTTTTGTCGGCGTGTTCCTTTCTAATTTGGTTGTGGGTGGACCTTTGCCACTAATATGGCTTCTCTTTTGTCTTTGATGTCCATATAAGGCAGTCATGTGACAGACCTGAAGAGCAATATCGGACTGATCATCTTGTGACGTCATGACCTTGCGTGACGCTCCGCCGGTCCAGCTATCTTTTTTATGCCCATCCATTTGGAAAATCGGCCGGGGTAGTCCCGAAACTTGAGATTACAGGAAAGAGGGCCAAACCTTCTTTTATTGTGCATATCCAGTTGATATTATATGTGCATCATGGGGAAAGTCAGTGACGCACAGCGTTCCGGAAAAGTCATTTGGCGCACTTTGTACATTGTCCAGTTCAACGTTGGGCATTACTGAACTTTAACTTTACGTCCAGGCCTGATCCAGACTATTAAGTGTAAATTGTCATCGCTTTTACTTTTATGAATAAAAGGAACAAAAAAAAAAGATTAACGAGGTTTTGAAGAACGGTTAGTGCGTTCTTAAACATAGCAATTACAGAGATTACATAGCGTGGGAAAATTAAAAATTAGCCTAAATACTGCTTTGTTCATCTCAGAGGCTGGAATTTTTATCAGCCTTGTTTCGGCGCAACAGAAATATTGTGCATTAGAAAAATAAGATTCGAATGAATCAAATTCCTGAGCCCGTGAGAAAACCGCTATCTGAGAAGACCGTTTTAGAACGCTGTATTGGAGTCACGTTAAAATTAGAAACAGTAAACTATAATTTTTGTGACTGTTGCTGAACAATAAAATATCACCTTGAAAAATACCATTAATTAAATGCATTATCACGAGTCCCGTAGATCACGTAGTAAACTTCTAACAAGTTGATTTTTATTTATCACAAAGTAATTTAAAATCTAATTTTTTTATTAAATCCCTGAAAAAAAGTTTGTTAAAGGAAAAGCTTCTTTGCCGAGGGATTTTCCAACGACATTTAGGTTCTCAACCATAGTTCCTTTGTGAAAGATGTAGCCAATACATTCTGTTCTGGTTCTTTGTGTCAACATTTTCCGTTTTAAATAGAAAGAGGATTCACTGCCAAGGAAAGAAAGTAAGACAATTTACCTGGAAAGTGTTACTTTTCCATATAAGAGCTTTTGGTTTCTATAAAAGAGAAGTACTTCCAAATAGAAGAGGTTTTGGTCCCTAAATCCATGACGTGTCGGCATGTGTTTTGACCTTTTTGTTACCAGAGGGCTAATACAGCGCTAGTCATGGGAACATGATTTAATGGCGCCATCATGTTAGCAGAGTAGCGTGGAGAATTAGCTACTACATAACCCTTGCTTGTTCCAAGTTCTTCACCCCTGACCGCTGTGTTCAAACACATTCCACAGCTAGCCAGCGAAAACATCAGTTTTGTCCGAAGATCTTCACCATGATAGAAAATGTATGACCAAGCATCAAGTTTATTTTTATAGTGTACTTTTATCTAATTTTAATTGGGCTGGCGCGGTGGGGCTAGTAGGCAATCTGGGGACCGTTTAGTAGTACTTAGCGAGAACTTAGGGCCAATAATGACTTTTAAATAGTCTTTTGTAAAACAAAAAAATCAAAGCTACTTTATCTGAGATTTTGACTAGATATTGTGCGAGTCTTCGTTGTGCCATCAATACAATCAAGCGAAATTACTTAGCAGTCAACACGCTGTAATGGCTCGAGGTAGTTTCAAATTCAACACGGAAAATTTCGTGATGAATAGGGGAACATTTAACACTAGTGCTGAGAAGAGACTACTGTTCGGGTTCTCACGCAGACCTAATTGAAGGTCCAAAAACTCGGAGATTACATCAAACAAAGAACTGTTTCGCGTCTTTAATATCCATTGTGGTTTGCTCGGTTCCGAAGTCTAAACACTCGACTCGAAACAAAAACACACGATGACGAACAAGGTTGTTTTAATGCCAACGGAGTGTGAATGATGACTATCTGATCGGTTGATATGTACCATGCTATCACTCTACATCAGGAACACAAAAAGATGCTTTTTAGATTAGTTTTGTTCCTGCAAGAAGCTAATTTGTCAATAAATTAGTAGAAGTATGTCATTTCCAAAACTGGCTCATAACACGAATCTACTGAGAAACTAATCAGCGCTAAAGATGCGCACAACCGTAAAGTTTTTGTACGTTATACTGTGTCGCTTCATATTTTTTTCATTACTGCTAAGTGCCGGAATTCCTAGTTGCTTCCTCTTAAACTGTAGAAATTCTGATAAGAAACGCCATTAAAATTATCATGCAGTTTGATGAGTCATGTTTCAAGGAAGGGAGCTTGTTTAGAAAGTTGGAAGATTAAAAATTTATTCCTCGAAAGAATAAAGTCTTGTGGGCGTGACACGCGGTTGTTATTCGTTGTGTATTCGTTTACAGGGAGGACGATTGAATGATTACAGGATTAGAATCGTTTGCTCAAAAATGAAGTGTAAACAAGAAGACATATTTGGGCAGCGAAAGATAAAATGTTTGTCTTATAATTCCGGGTTGTAATTAATGAGAGTTCGAGGTTTCTCTTCTAGAGAAGTTCCGGTTAGGAATAAGACTTAACAAACACTCGGCATTTAGGTTTTCACAAAGTTCAGGTGCACTATGATTCTTATTTTATTTCGGTAGTTCCCGCGATATTATGGAGCTGCTCTCAAATCGATTTGTGATATACAGGTTGGATACAGATATAGGCTATTCCGCAGCCCATTAGTCGATAAGCATAAATCGATTAACAAACGATAACGTAATTTGAATAAACTGAATATGTCGCACGGTTTCAAAGCAGAGGGGCGGAATTGTTTTTGAAAGTGTGTAGACTGATCGTCAGGAGGGCGTGGTTGGTCACACGTGGACGCTTCAAAATCAAAGACATCAAAGGGTATGGAAACACGGACGCTAGGAAGTTGAGCCCATAAAAACGCTGACTGTTGCTACTACAAGTAGTACTGATGGCGTCGTCGGTCTCAAAACTCAGTGTAGAAATCTATCAAGTCTCGACAATTGAGATTGTTTACACGAACTAATGAGAGCTTATCTCGGTCAAAATACCAGATAACACCGATGAGTACCCACCAAATATGGTTAACGAGTCCACGAGTTACCTGTCCAAAAACTGTTCAATTTTGGCCTTAAATAACAAACTTATTATTCTAATTATTTCGATGATCCAGCGTTCTAGTTTATTCAGCATTCCGTGATATGGAACCTTGTAATTTACTCAAATTTTGGAGAAGTATTTCGATTAACACATACGTTTATGGGCATAGATTTTTGTTATCTGAATTGATTCTAAATACGTGGAATACTTGGTCAAATACTGCAATGGGGCAGCTCAGGGAAAACATTTACAAATTTAACTATTTTTAAGTCAATTTTTTTTAACGCTGACAGATTCTGGGCGTTCCGTGTATTTTCATAATGGATAAGCGTGCTCATGCAAAATTGCCAGGAGTTGGGCAAGACAAACTGAATCGAACTTTTGCACTTTGCTTGGAGACAACTTCGTTACAGATCCAATGGTAAACTCGATCAAAACCTACCAATTAAGTATTAATTGATCTTGTTCCACTAATCTGTGTCAAATATAAGAAAACTTACCGGCCATATTTTTTTCAATAAAAACAACTGGAGTACCACATTCCAAAATCAAATATACCAGACCAGCACGAAACGTCTAATTTTATTTATCCCAGTTCTTCTTCAAACATACAATTTTCAAATTTTTGAAAAAAATTATTAGCTTTTGAATAGTTTCACACACAATACCAAACCTACTTCCACTGTCAAGGACTCAAGACAAGCAAATTTGTGGACAGGTTTTGGGTTTTCGGAAAACTAGGATTTTCTTGGTTTTAGCGAACTCGCCTTTGGCATGTGCAAATGTTATAGCTTCAAGCAGAAAGCGACTGTGTACGATGCAACTACCAAATTTGAGAGCTGTAGAACTAAATCCCTTCTCGTTATGGTCCTTAATCTCCGGCAGTTCAGCCTACAGCTATATATGAACCAGTTTTCCTAACTTGTAGAATGAAGACAAATTGAACAAGTATAGCACTTTTAATTTCATATAAGAGTCTGTTACAGATGTGTGCAGTCAGTTTTAGCAAGAAAAGAAACAAGAAAACACTGGAACGTTTGACTATAACAACAAGTATTGTAATCAATAGAATTTGAGATGGTATACAGAAGGTATGTGGTTGTAAGACTGAAGTATGTTCAGTTTGCCAAGGTTGTTTTCGCTACAAAGACTCCATGCATGTTCAACGTATATACGCGCAACCGATGAATAAGAAAGATATTCAGAAATATCTTTCTTCAAAGTGCAAGTGTTTACGCCTGTGTTGTGCAGTGTGTCTGTGTGTCACCAACAGCTCATGCAGAAGATAATGATGCAGATACTAGCTGGAGCTAAATGAGCCACAAACAAAAGCTGAGAACAACTGAAGGGCGGTAGTTGTTTTATTCATGAGTCAAATCAGGGAGTTAGAAGTCGATGTGGTGTATTTACAGGGTTCAAAATCATGAAAAACCTCATGATAATCATGGAATATTTTGCAAGTTCGTTTCCCAGGCCTGTCGAATGGAAAGTCAATATTTTGATTTGGATCATGGAAAATCATGCAAAATTAAAATCATTGTACATATAAGCACATGGTTCAGTTTACGTTTATGAACGAGAAGAAAACAGAACTTCGACTCGATTTATATACAGAAAGCTGGATTTCCATGAAATTAGACTCAGTTGTGGGTAAATAAATTACCTCTATTTCCTGAAGACTTCATATTTCTACCTTGAATATAGTTACTGTGCTGGAAAAAGCTAGTTCAAATCGACTGAGAATACTGAGTCTTTTGTATCGCCAACGAAAAGATTGTTGAAATTAAGCCATGAAAAACTGCTAAAAGTCATAGCAAAAGTTATGGAATTTCAGAAGGTCAAAAAAGTACGAATCCTGATCTAAGGTCTCCAATTTACAACATAACTTTTGACTCATTAGGATTAGGGTTAGGATTAGGGAGGTTTAGGGACTGCTAAAATTTCTGATGTCTAATAAATGTGGTTTGTATAACACTGGTCATATATCTGAACTACACAATTAAAATATCAAAATTGTGCAATTTGACTCTTTGATTCGTAAAAATAATGAAGACAATGGCCTCGTAATTAAGAGATTACAATGTCCTATTTATGTGTAGCACAATCATTTTATGGCTTGCTTTTTCTGCTTGTAACTGTTCTAGCTTACGCTGACTGATAAACTTTCCCTACTGATGGGAACAATTTTTCATCGAACTCTCGGGCGCGTATAGCACTTAGTGATTATTGTCAAGGAAAAGATTTAATCGTGGTCAATTAGCGCCATGAAGACTGTTGCACTATATAATATACAATAGCCAACTCATTATCGCCGATTAGACTGCCGCAACGATAAATGGCTACATAAATGTGTGCATTGTCCGGTCAGACGAATTCAACAAAACAACTCAGTTATATTGTTTTTGACTGCATGGTTAAAATGTGCTGATCTTCTTGCTCAGTACATTTTCCCAAAAAAAACGTTGAGAAGAAAAAAAATCAGAAAGATGACAGTTATTTCAGTGGAGCACTGAAAGAGTACTGAAAAATATAGTCGAACTTCAGTAAACAATATTCCAAGGACTGCCCCCCAAGGTAGCAGTTTTGTTTCCTGTCGGCGTGCCAAACTATGTCTGGTTACTTCCAACAGACTCGAGATTTCGATGATTTCGTATCGACAGAATTTGGCGAGAAACATCAAAATTAACGAAATTTCTTGCAAAAATATCTGTACGAATCCAAATCGTGAGTTGTTCGTATGTTCCAGAAGTCTTACTTCTTTAAGGAAAGGTTTGGAATCAGCACACTTGCGAATAAGCCTGTATACTGTTTGAGTTGGTTTGAAGTATAGCGGTAGTTTTTGTGAATGACTCTCTTCTGAATACTTCTTCAAACTGCAATTTCGTACATCGAAATATCATCAAATAACTTTTCTAGTTTCTGGGAAGGTGATACGTCAGTGTTGTATTAACCCCCTTCAGAATCTCTTGTTTATCACGTATGCTATCACGCGACTCTACAGCTTTGGCTTGTGTCAAGAAAAGGTAGAAGATAATTTATGAAATCAATATGGGCATTATTAAATCGTACCAGTTTTGATGCAGCCCGGTCAATTTCAAGTGAAATTTGGCAAGCACAGACAAAGATTTGTTAACAGCTGGTAGATGTGTGCGCCTATAGTACATGTCCGCAGAATACAAGTCGCTAAATTGACGAATTATTATTGAATTCATAATTAAAATGTACAAACTCAATGCGCTTTAATGCTTTCTTCCATTTTTGTCAAATTGAATTTAACATTATAGTGAAAGCAGATATATAATTTAAGAAGAATTAAAAGCCATTGCATTGTCAGAAAACTAAACATAGCTTTTCACTGACGTTCGATTTATTCATTTAAATTTATTTTGTAAAAATACAAAGCACTCCTATCATTCGGGTACCAAAAACAGCGTATTTGGAAACTCGTGCATATCAGTTAGACAATTTTAAAACTACTGCTGTTTTGCTGAGGCGTTTTCAGTCTGTTATTTATTCAGCATTTCGAGTTTTACTTCAACTCGTAGTGTTGTCAGTCTACGTATATACAATGTTGTTATGTTATGTTGTTTCTCCTTCGAAGATGAGCATGAAATCATACAATGACTATGTGAAATACGAAGGTATAGGAAGTCATGAATTGCGCGGAGAATCTTGATTGTAGTAGGGAGAGTTGCGCAAGTCGTCAGCCTCACTCTCTCGTCCGGATTTATCTGGACCAAGCGGCAGGACATGGTCGAGACAACTGGAGATAAAACAGGGTGCAGTGGATGGCCACCAGATTGAGTTTGTCCAACTGTGCCCTGAGTACTCCACGGTTCCTTTTGCATGTTGGCCGTTGGCTCACAAGGAGCTCATTTGGCCCTTTGACAGGTTTCGTTTCTCGTCCTGCTGGGTGACATGCCACACTCCACACCAGCATAGAGTTTGTGCCGGCACGTATATACTTTACTAATGTATATACTTTACGTATATACAATACTAAAGTCACGGATCATAGCATGTTTCTAGAAAGAGACCCTGTCACCATTTTCAATAATATTGCATATACGCTTTTTAATAAGATTTACCAGATCACTTTGGCGGAAACTCGTTCTTATTCAGCCTCGAATTGTTCACGTTCTTATTTTCATTCATGTTTTAGTTGAAAGACTGTTTTTTGTCGGTCAAATGAGAGCCTCGCGTAGTGATTGTTCTTATAAAATTGTGTTGTTGTCTCTAATTCAGATACCAACCGTTGCAAGCAGCCATCTTCCTTACTGCTTTATCACCACAGGCATTATTATATGAAATACATTTTTAATATAACTATATGATTCCGGTTCGTTTTATATAATATGTTTGTTGTCAGCCGTAAGTTCTCCGTAGTTACTGGGTTATGCATGAGAAGAAACTTCATGTTGGTCTATACCTATCACGTTACGTAACTAATAGATGTGTCCATTGATCTACTTCGACAACTATACCCTAATATCAGTACTTGAGTTTACGCTCTACAACTTTTTTTCTCAGAGCCAGGGGCACAGATATATAATATCTTCCTAAACCTTAAAAAACTTCTTCATTCTTTCAATTATCTTCGAACCTGGACTCTATACTGACTAGTGTCAGTGAATTCTAGGCTGATCTAATCTGCAATTTCAACTTTTCTTCATGATCATTCCTAACTATTATATTACAACTTATAAAGTTTGAACTTAATTTATTATTATAAATTTTCTGTTTATCTATTTTTGTTCTCGAATTATTAAAAGTATTGGCTGGCAAGACTACAATGTAATTTGTGTATTGTGGATACTGCATGGTCATGTCGAGTCTGCATGGAGAAGAGTACAACCTCTCTGCGTTGGGGAACATCATACATTTTGAAGCGTTGGCGGAATTTTATTTACTACAAGATATTGGTTTTTACTCTGAACTGCCAGATGTCTAAGCTCTGTGAAAGACTGACCAGGAATGGTTCACCGCGTGGTTAGATCGACCCCCTAAAACCAAGAAACAGCGCATAAAACATGTTGATTTTAACGAAAGCGCTAGCATGTTTGTTGAAAAATGCAATATTCGAACCTCCTAAAATCCTTCTGACCCCCCGCCCCCCTCC